>VMDO01003860.1:0-135261 GCA_007922755.1 Pedetes capensis
ATATCTGACAGTGTTTCTTTGCTATCCATAGGGTTTTCAATGGCTAGTTGTTTCGGGAGTGGCTCGCCAGGTCCTACTCCCTAGTCTGTCTTAGTCTGGAAGCTCAGCTGAAAACCTGTCCACCTTGGGTAACCTTGCTCATGTCTAAGGTTACAGTGGCAGAGCTCTCAGCCTCATTGCAACACGCAAGCCCCCACAGTGCGGCAAACTGACAGACGTGTGGGGGACTTGTTCCATATTTGGAAATATTCATCTTGATATTGAGAACTTTTTTATTATGTCAATGGGGAGGATATTTTTGTCATGTCTATCTGGTGTCAAAATGCTTATTGTGGTTAGATGTTTGCCTTCCCCAGATTTGGGGAGTTTTCTACTATAATTTCACAGAATTAGGTTTCTATGCCTTTAGTTTTTATCTCTGCTCCTTCTTCTACCTCATGGATTCTTAAGTTTGATCTTTTAATCATGTTCCAAATTCCAAATTTCTTGGAAATCGATCACGTTCTTTTAATTTGTTTTCTTTGTTGATATTGGAATGTAGGCTTTCCTTAACCTTGTCTTCCATCTTTGATACTCTTATCTTCTGCTTCTGCTAATCTACTAATGATGATTTCTACTGTGTTTTATATTACATATATTGTGTTTTTCATTTCCAACTGTTCTCTTTTTTTTTTCAAAGTCTCAATTTCCTAGATGAATTTCTCATCCATTTTACTGACTTTGTTTTCTATTTGGTGACTTTTTGACCTGTGTTGTATTGATTTCTTCATTCACTTGCTTATTTGTGCTCTTTGATGTCACTGATCACTTTTACAAGTAGACATAAAAATTCTTTGACATTTCAACCATTTCAATACCTCTGGATTCAGTGCATAAAGAATGATAGTCTTTGGAAGTGGCACATTCTCTGCTTTTAAAAGTTTCTTGTGTTTCTGATTTCATATTTGTGCACCTGTAGGGGTGGATATCACTTCCTGGGTTTTGTTGTTGTTGTTGTTGTTTTGTTTTTTTTTGTTTGGTACTGGGGTTTGAACCAGGGCCTCACACCTGCATGCTTTGAAAGTGCTGGACCATTGGGATGCACCCTCAGCCCATTTTTTTACTTTGAGACAGGGTCTCGGTAAACAGACTGCCTCTGGTCTCGAACTTGGCGATCACCTGCCTCTGTGTCCCGAGCCCCTGGGATTACAGGCATGCGCCACCGCACTCAGCTATCACTTCCTATTTTATCTGGAGATCTTCTTAGTGAGATGCTTTCTGTTGAGCTCACAATCTCCAATGCTACTCCCAGAAAAGAAGGCACATGACTGTAATGGTTACAATGCCTGACCAAACCAGATATGGAAATACAATGAAAATCATTTAAAGCCAACTGCTGCATCTAAGAATGGCAACAGTAATATCCAGTCAGCTATAAAGTTATTAAATACTTAATATGAATGTATAAATAGTTTTGCCTGAAGTAAAAGGAGGCAGAGAAATGGGAGACAGGAGAATGCTGAAAAGTTTAAGTGAAATAAGGTGAAAGGAAGATCTAGAAAGAAAGAAATGTTAGGAAGGCAGAGTGAAAGAGGTAAAAGATTTTTTTTTAATTGCATGATAAAAATATAGAAAATAGAACTTGACAAACATAATGAAAGCAATAAGAAGTAGTAAGCCTAAGAGTTTTAAAGTATATTAAATAGAAAAAGAAAGATACACAGGCACAAAAAGATTTAACAAAACACCTAAAAAAGAAAAGGGATAAAACTTACTCAGAAAACAGAGAAATGCAGAATTGAAAATGACAATGAAAAGAGGGAAGAATAGAAACAAAGAAAAAAAGGAAAAAAAAAAAAAAAAAAAAAAAAAAAAAAAAAAAAAAAAAAAAAAAAAAAAAAAAAAAAAAAAAAAAAAAAAAAAAAAAAAAAAAAAAAAAAAAAAAAAAAAAAAAAAAAAAAAAAAAAAAAAAAAAAAAAAAAAAAAAAAAAAAAAAAAAAAAAAAAAAAAAAAAAAAGAGCCAGACCCCAAGTTGCTTTCCTGCATGCATAAAGTTTCTGGGAGCTAAGTCAGGATGAACTTGTGCCCCAGGCCAGAAGCAATCAATGCAATTCAATGAGATCCTATCTCCACCCCAAAATAAGAAAAAGACTGGGAGTACTGCACAGTGGTAAAGCATTAACCCCATGCAAAGTCCTAGGTTCAATCCCCAACACAGCAGGAAGAAAAGAAGAAGAAAAAGTACTAGAGTGGCTGCTTCCTGTGACCTCTAATATTGGAGTCTGAGGTCGGGGTGGTGGTCAGTTGAAGATGGAGTCATTTTACCTGACCATTGACCCAGTGTTGACGGCCTTCATAGTTCCCCTCAGGAGTTAGATTCATCTCCCCTACCTGGGGTTAGGGCTTGCTTCTGGGCAACTTTCCCAAGGCTCTTACTGCCTTGTCAGCATCCTGCCAGCCTGTCAACATCCCACCTCCCCTTCACTGTAACTGTCTCCTGTTTCTGTGTACAGTGCTGAGGTTGTGGTAGGTCATCCCCAGGATATCCATTAGAGTTAATTCTTTGTTTTCAGGCCCCCCATGGTAGGTCAGTGTCAGATAATGGGTTATCTCTCAAGATGGCACCAGGTCATGCCCCTCCAAGACAAGAAGTGTGGGAAAGAGAGTTACTTCTCCAAAATTGAAACCCCTAATCAGGAAAAGCCACGATCACACCAAATCCCTGGAAGAGTCCAAGGCCTTCAAGGACTGTCAGTTTGTCCTGTGCAAATTCCAACCTGATTCTGAGGTCTGTCTGGCTTACCTCTTTGGGTGAGGTCTCTGTTTTCCTTCTCCCATGGGATGCTGCGGCTGGAGACATGTCTTACTGGTTCCTTCTCACTGCACAGCTCTGCTCTGCAACCTAAGACCACCTCACAATCTCTTCTGTGGATTCTGTGCTTTTCCAGAATTTCTTTATTTGGAAGAGAATCCACTCCTGCCTATCTAACTCTTTTGTTTTACCATCTCACATTGAGGTTGGCTTTAATTCATCTTCATCAACTGGAAGTCTCCATACTAATCTTCACACCATTTCATCACTATTGTGGCTCACCCTGACTGGAGTTTAGCTCAGTTGGTAGAGAGCTAATCCACACTCTCTCAGGACATAGATTCAATCCCCAGCACCACAAAAGTGGAAGAAGGGCATGGCAGCCTACTCCCAGAACAATTCTGAAAAATCAGCCACCAAAAATTGGACCCAACTCCACAGTGTCTGCAATGATGGGCTTAAACATAAAAAAGATTGTGTGCCTGTCATAGAATCAAGAAGTGTTTCATTCTGTTGTACATAAGGTTGCTATGAGTGGGACCCAACTCAAAGGCACCTAACAACATGGTTCACCCCAGTCACAGCATTCACATGGATATGGTTAATCATCTTCTAAGGAATCTCCATGTTTCTAACAGTTTTAAACACAGTATTCTTTTTACACACATCACCAATAATGTTTCCTCATAAATATATTGGCCATATTTGAATAATCATGCTTTTAGTTATTGCACATTTCAGAACTGATTTTCTATATAATGTCTACTCCTGTGGCAGATATTCTCACTGCGACTGCCAGTGAAATAAGTTCCTTCCCAGCAAAGAAAGTAGACGACAGGATCCAGCATTGCTCCCAAGGATGAGCATCCTTCACACATCCTCCTTCTATAACACCTAAAAATTCTGTCTTGGCAGCCAGTTTTACTTGGTAAGTAGCTCACTCTTTCAGATAGATCTTAAATTTTTATGAGAATGATTGAATATATCTCAAGATAACAAACCAGACACATTACTGGGATAGAACTGCATTGATTGATGAGTTGGACAAAATCACTAAATGTATAGACAGCCTTGTTTCCTGTGAGAACCAGTGACAGATTCCACAGCTTGTCCATCTGCTCCATCAGGTCACCTTGCCCTCCCCTTCCTGATACTAACTAGAGTATTTTTCTCAAACCCTTGTCCAAACATTTGATCCCAAAGGATTGACTCTAAAGAGTCAGTCCATATGAATCAGAACAGAGAAAAGGTAATATTGGTTACCTTTAAGAAAATAGGTGAACATTTTTTTGGTTTGGACAAACCTAGTATTGTGAGCCTCTGATTCTATAGGTTTGAGGAACATCTGAAATAATGAGTTTCAGTTTGTCTGTTATTGTTGCAGTCCCTTCAATGGAAATCTCCAAACATACACTATAGCAAGAATGATATCCTGTCTGGTCATAGGAATAAGGGGTATCACTTGAACCATTACTTAAAAAAAACTATGAAAATACAACTGACATGTTGTATGCTGTGAGTCTTTAAAGTGGGAAATTGGGGAAGTTTGATCAAATGATAAAAACGTGAAGTAATGACCATCAAATGTACAAACTCATGAAATCATCATCACAGTCATGGTAATGGACATATTCATCAACTCCAAATTTCTCTTTTCTGCCTGTATAATTCCTTTTTCCTTCCTTCCCTGAATACCTATTCATGAGAGCACTAATTTCCTGCCTTACACTGTAGATTTCTTTCCCTTTTCTGCAATTTTATATAAATGAAAAAACAAGATCTTTTTTCTCTTCCTTTTTCCACACCCATGCATAGTTAGAGGTGTCATCATTAGAGTACAGGTCCTTGATTGTTTCATTACATGCTAGCATTCGGTTACATCAGTAGTCCTCAATTTGTCTTTCTATTCATCTGCTAAGGATCATTTAGATTGTTTCCAGTTTGGGGCTTCTGTGAATGCATGTGTACTGGTCTTTCACTAGGCCTAATACCTAGGAGGCAGTGGACCAAGTGTCTCTTTGTTATCCAATTGATTTTATTATGTAAATGCCTGAGTAATAACATAGGCCAATGCCATGGAAATTATTTAATATGTATAAATCCCAAGAGAAGGAGGCAAAGCATTGAACATGGGACATATGGATAGTCCTGGTGCTATTCAGGAGTCAGAAAGGACTTCTGGGAAGGCCATAGCTTTTATTGGCAATTCTACAAGAAAGACACAGAAGTGCAAGTAGGCACTTTTTGGATCAGGTGATTTTAATTATCTCAACAGTTTTCAGATTGCAGCCTTACCTTGTAACTGGTCCTGGGAAGATGTTGGGAAGGGGAAATACTGGCTTTGGATATTAATGTTGTTGTTGTTAGGTGCCGTTGAGTCAGTATCTGACTCATAGCAACCCTCATAGGGTTTTCAATGGCTGACTATTTGGGGATTGCCTTGGGAGTGGATTGCCAGGTTGGACATTAATAGTTAGAGCTAATTGGTCCTATAGATTCAGGAACGGTTGGTTTGTATGTAAGAGGTGAGCTCCTGCTCAAGCCCTTTGCTATTTCTAAGACAGGGCTTGCCCTGGGAGAGACAGTCCTTTCTGGGCCAGCAAGCTTTCTAAGATGTCAAACCATCAGAATAGAAATGATTATAAGTATCCTGAGCCAGAAGCTAAGTGATTGTTATCTTTTTACAAGACCATGTTCCTAGGTGTTGATATGACTTTACCCACACATCAGTAGTGTAGGGGATGATTGTTTACCCTGCTTGCTAACCAACACTTGCCATCTCATTCTTCGCTCCAAGCCTTGTCTAGGAGATTTATGTAATGGAGAATGTTAAGGTGCTTTATCCAAAACTCTCTGATAGTCAACTGCAAATCAGGAATGACTTCAAAGCACCTCTGAAAAAGATCTGTTGTGCAGAGTTTCTTAAAATTGGATATCAACTGGTGGTTCATGTGCTGGGTAACAAGAGTCATACTAGGTGGCAAAAACTTCACTGAAAGGAAATTGCTTTCCCTCATCAGTGTTTCCTCTTGCCCTGGGGGTGTATAGGAACATGGTCCATAACAGGAAAGGCCCTTCGTGGCATCTGTTTTTTCTGAGATAGTTTTTCACTAGTGAGCCAAAGACTTTGTGGACCCACTAACAAAAAAAATTTGTCAGGTTACCCATGCTTTGTTATTTTCCCTCCACATTACGTTAAGCTTTCTATTCATGACTGCATTCATGTTATACGCTTAGGTCTGGGGGGATAACTGTGGTAGACAAGAAGTGGCTTCAGCTTAAAATCTCTATTCTCATGTCACACAAGAAGAGTTAGTATATTGTTCATTGGTGTGTGCCATTGTGAAATGTTTTCCTCTTTTTGGATGAAGGTCCTATATGGCATTTTTTTGAAATGAATCCTTCAGCATATACAGTTTAAATTTAAAACAAACTTTTCTGCAGCTTTTTGTTGAGGCTGAATCCTCACCATGCCTAAGAATTCTGTGAATTCTACTTCTCTTTCTAAATTTCTTCAACTAGCCAGGGGTACTTTGAAAGTTTCATCTTTTGAGTCAGGCATGGTAGCAAACATCTTTATTCCCAGCATTTGGAGGCTGAGGCAGGAGGATCAATGCAAACTCAAGGCTACTTGGGTCCACATTGTCAGTTCTAGGACTCTTGACTACATAGCAAGACTGTTCAAAATTAAGAAAAGAAAGTGTCAGCTTTTTTCTCACTACTTCAGTTGAACCCAGGGACACACACAGGCTTTGCAATTGCTCTGCCACTGAGATGCACCACCAGCCCATTTTTTACTTTTTATTTTGAGATAGGATCTTGCTGAGTTATGCAAACTGCCTTTAGTCTTGAACTCTAGATCCTTTTGCCTCTGACTCCCACATCACTGTGATTATGTGCATGCACCACTATCATGGCTAAAAGTTTCAGCTTAAGCATGTGTTTCTAGGTTGTCTTTACCAAGATCTGACTACACATGTCTGAACATTATCACTGGGTATTTTCATTTTTCCACCTCAATAATACCTTCTCCGTCTCCACCACTATTTGAAATCTGTGCTTTATTTCCACTTTTATATACTTACTACATCAACTACCTTAAGGGCTTCTTTATGTTTCAATATAGTTGATATCATTAGCTTAGCCATGCCACACGGAATGGCTAATACAGATACACATATGGCACTGACATACTTGGCACTAAATTCACTTTTTAATTCAATGTTTTTCCTACACTTTTGATCATTAGCTCTAGAAAGTTTTCTGTATTCCATGACAATGTTATGATGTTATGGTACACGGCCATGAGTAACACCAGGATATATCGTTACTGCTTGAAATCAACATGTGAAGTAAAGATTTCCCCTTTGGTTCATCTGGAAAGATCACAAGTGACCATGGTATCTGATACAAATTAGAGCATGGTGGCCAAGTGATGAGTCAGTGGTCAAACACTAAACCAGAATTTTCCAAATAGTGGTCCAGAACTGAAATGATCAAACTTGAAGCAGCTCAAGTACTGAGGTTCTACTATATATATGTCATTGTGAATGCAAAAATTTAAAAATTTGTCATTTAGGTGACACAAAAGCTAATATCCATATTTATTCCAAATTATGTTGACTTTTAGTATACTGTGAACATGCTGTATTGTTTTTAATAGGTGCTCTCAAGTCATGTCTGTCTTATAGCGACCCTCATAGGACTTTTAATGGCAGACTATTTCAAGATTGCCTCAGGAGTGGATTGTCACATCCTTCTCCCAATACTGTGAACATTTACTCCAGAAAACATAGAAGCACATTGACCCAAGAGTGGGTAGTAGTCAATTATGCATTGTGGATTTTTAAGGACTTTCTTATAATCCCCTCCCTCCTGTGATGTCATGATTAAGTTCCCTCCCCAAGGTCCTGCATTTGTCTAGTTATTCCCTAATGCCCAAGTTGGTGCTCACCAATTTTTTTTCTTCACCCATGAATGCCTAAGTGAAGCCCTCATTGAAACACAGAAACTGTAGTGCTAACATTTTAGTGGTAGTGTAATGAGCAAAGACAACTTGGGACAAGCTCTTTCTTATTGTATATGGAAATGTCCCTATAGGGCTTTTTCCCACTTATCAGAATGTGACTAACACCAAGAAGGGAGGATCTGAAGGGACATTAGGCATGCTTTTCTGATTTTTATTTTATATAACAACATCTTCCTCTTTCTTGTTCATGTCTGTCTTCTTAAAAAGGACTCAGGACTCAGAAATCTTTTAGGACAGGATGATGCACTCTTTCTAGAGTATCTTCCTGCTGAGAGAGGGCACCATAATTTCCAGATCCCAGAGACCTTGCTATCCAACAGGAAGGCACGACTGGATGTTCTGGAAGTCCTGTCCCTCCAATCACAGGCTGAGGAGCACATGTCAGCATGGAGGCCAGAAGAGATCAGTTCATATCCCTGTTGTAGGAGCACTGGAAACTTGATGGTCTGAAGGCAAGAGGAGAAAAAATCGGAAGATTTATGAGGCAAGGACCAAATAGCAGTAGAAGTTGCTTACTTGCTTTTCTTACCATAAAACAGCCATGCTCATTAAGCACTTCACCAATGCTTCTTGGAACAGCAGCTAGGGCAGCTAGGACCTGTAGACTCTTCCAGCTATGCTACCAAAAGGTACTCTAGAGTTTCTCAGAGCAACTGAAAGCTAAGGGCCCCTAACCAAAACTATGAGCTGTAACATCAGATGGTGAATGAAGAGTCCTGGAGAAATACCAAGTGAAAAATCTAAGATTACAAAGGAAATTGAAAGACCAAAGAGATAAGACTATGGAGACAAGATGCTACTCAAAGTGGAAGGTTGTTTGGGTTCAGCTCTGGCCCAGCTATGGCCTCAGGGCCTTGCGCTGACACCACTATTGTCCCAGGACCCTCAGGGTTAGGGTAAGAGCCTGGCTGGTGATGCCAAAGGAAGGACTTCAGGAGCCTTCTTAACAAAACCGGATAGGAACTTTTATTGAGTTACTCCTCCAAAGAGGAGCAACCAGCAAGGAGCCTTTTAAAAGTGGCAGCAGCTCAGAAGCTACCAGCATGGAATGCTGCTGCTTTAATGGTGCTACATCTTTAAGATATTATGCTAATCAGCTCTGGTGGTATCTGGATGGCTCTGGAGTTCTGCTGGTCGTGCCTCTCACAGCTCACCTTCTTTCTCCCCTCCTTCCCAGGATTGGGAGGAATTGAAAAGCTCTTCGTGTCTTGCTAGGTGCCTTCGGCTCTTCAGGGCCCCTGAACTTGACACAGAGTCTTGCTTGAAGGTCTGCCACAGGATTAGGGTGTGCCGGTTCAAGGTAATGGGGTCTGGGTAGCAGGTGGAGAACAATAGGGTGGCTAGGCGGTGGGCAGTCTCCTGTTTAAGTAGCTTTTGGGGATGGGGGTGTATGCTGGGTGATAGCCAATCAGGATGCATTCCCTGACAGGTATGACAGTTTACCTCTTATGTTTGCCAGGTGGGGCAGTTCTTCAAAGAAGGTGAATTTCGGGTGCAATTTGGATAGGTGGGTTACTCACAGGACAGGACAATCAGTAGGCTTCCCTTACTGACCAATCAAGGGAGTCCTGATGGCCAATCAAAGTGGAGATGGCTGCATCACAGCTGGCCTGGTCAGGGGCCATCTTTTGTCATTTGATGGGAGGTGGATGAGTGAAGGAACGGGATGTAGGCCACGGGTCACTGACCCTGGAGGATAGATGTTGCTCCTTCAAGAAGGCTATATAGGCCCCTATCATAGTGGTACTCTCTAGGAATCCCAAAAGAAGGTGAGCCCCAGTCCCACAGCACTAAAAGTCCCAGTCAATACAAGAGTGTCAGAGAGAGACACCAAGTGTTAAAGAGACTCCAAACATCCCAGGCTAAGGAGTTATACAACTCTAGCCACTCTGTGTTGACACACTAAACCCAGGGCAATAACCCTTTGCCTTGAGCACCTAGAGCAATAAGCCTCCAACTTTGAAGACTTGGATCCATAAACCTGTAGCTGTCAGGGATTAGTATTGAACCTCTGGTTTTGGAAGCCCCACATGGGAGCCTCTGGAACTCAGAACCATCAACACTAATGGAGCTGTCCATTCTAGCCACAGTTTGTATGTAAAAAAGCAAAAGAACCCCCAGGGAGTCTTTTGTGAGAATAGTGAAAAAAAGTTCCAATTGGTCAGCACTTAGTAGCACAATGGGCATGGCTCTCTCCAAGTCCCTAGACAACCTGAACAACTCTCAGAGCACAGCTGAGAGGGATTGGAGCATAGCCCCAGGGCTGTCTGTATCCTCTGTGGGATCAAAACAGGCAACCCTGGCTTGGTCCTACAAATGAGCTTGTAGGTCACTTGGCTCCCAGCCTCGCCACTGCTGCCACAGAGCAGGCCTGGCCATGCAGTGCCTCTTCTGTAACTGTAGTTTTAACCGGGGAGATACTTTCACCTCCCCAGACTCTGGCACCACTGGAATTATGAGCTGGAGAGAGACAGGTCAGGATGTGGTGTGTTCAGAAGCTAGGAACACTGGGCACAGGGAGAAGCTGGATAGCACTGGCTGTATAGGCCTTTGTGGGAGTCTGAGGCTGAGACTCACAGGAGGGAACATCACCAGCAACCTGCCATCATCCCAGGGACACATGTGTGTGTGGGGAGAACCTCTTTCCAGACAGAGGAATTGAGGTACAGAGCCTGATACACATGGGAAAAGACCTCACCATAATTTTGGAAGCCAATTGGTGGAACAAACACCAGCAGCTGATAGGGAGAGTGGCCTACAAGTGAACTCTAGGCCCAAGGTGTTGCAGAGAACAAGACTGGGAATGTAGCAGAGCCCGCTCCAACGGTAAAATACATACTCCCATGCAGGCTGAGGAGGCAGTGGCCACTGAGGGTGCTACACTTTTGGAACTTGTGATAGAGAGCCAGATAGCTTGTGAGTCCAAAGGACCAGAAAGGGTGGGATGGCTGTTTGACAACATCAGAAAACAAGGCAGAAGTCTTAAGGAACTGAATAACACTCACATAGTCTGAATTAATCAGGGCAAGTTGAGCAGTTTGAGGTTGCTTCTTTTATTTCCTTTTTTTTGAGTGATTTGAGTGGTTCTGGGGTTCTGTTTTTAATGTGTATTTCTCTGGTTGTTTTTTTTCTCTATATCTCTATTTCTTAGAGGGATGAGTGGTTCTGGGATTTTGGTTTTTAATGTGTATTTCTCTATTAATTTGTCAAATCCAAACGTAGACTTCTAGCACCCTTGCTTTAGCTAGATCTTGCACCCAAACCAACAAATGAGCAAGCATCTACAGAAAAACAGATGAAGCGTGAAAGGTCAGGTTGGATGGGAAGCACTAATGGACAAAAACCCTTCAATGGACAATTTCAAAGTAACAAAATTCTTAGAAATTCCAGAAAAAGAATTTAGAAGCCTGCTTATAGATATCTTGAAAGACTTCAAGAACACCAAGATGAGAGCAATTGAAACACTGAATGAAAAAGAATCAAATTTTGATGAAAATTTCAGTAAAAAACCAAGATTCTGAATAAGAATCAAACAGATATGATGAAATTAGAAATCAAAGTCAATCAACTTAATATTACAGTAGAATTTTCAGTATCCAGACAGGATGAAGCAAAAAACCGGATCTCTAATACTGAAGAAAAAGTTGATCCATTCAGATGCCAAGAAAGAAAGAAGAGGAAGTATGATCAATACTTTCAAGAGGTCTTTGATAAAATGAAGAGACACAACCTAAGAATTGAGGGGGTTCATGAGGTAGCTGAAAATAGTACTAGGGAGTTAGGAAATCTATTCAAAGAGATAATACATGAAAACTTCGCAAAACTAAGGGAATAAATAGATTCCTATACAGCTGTAGCATCCAGAACTCCAAATAGAGCAGACCAAACCATATCCTGTGAACAGTTTATTATAATTAGAATTCTAAATGTAGAGAGCAAAGAAGCTATTTAAAAAGCTATAAGAGAGAAACATCAACACACTTACAAAGGAAAATCCATCAGAATAACAGTTGACTTTTCAACAATAATTTTAAAGACAAGGAAGGCTTGGTCAGGCATTATTAAAGTCTTGAAAAAGAATAACTTCCAACCAAGATTATATCACCCAGTGAAGCTAACTTTTAAAATAGAGGGAGAAATCAATATATTCCATGATATTGACCTGTGTAAATGCTTCATGACCACAAAGACAGCATTGCAGAAGGTCCTTTATGAAATAGTTCATACAGAAGTTGTAAGACAATTCCAAATGCAAGATAAAGGGAATAAATAATAGATATGAGGGGAACTTAAGAATACAACAGGCTATGTATTAATTGAAAAACACACAAACACCATATTGACTCAGAATAATAACCTCCTCTCAACAATTATCCTAATGTAAATGCCTCAACTCACCATTTGAGAGACAAGGACTGGCCACTGAGATTAAAAAACAAAAACTCTCAATTTGCAGGATTCAAGAAACTCACCTCATCCTCAATGACCATAGGAGTGTGAAATTAAAGGCTGAAAGACAATATAGCAAGCATGTGGGAACCAAAAAGCAGGAAGGGTGATCTAATTCATGGCAAATTAGACTTCAGGCCCAAACTAATTATAAGAGATAAATTAGGTCACTACATAGTAAAAGGAAGAGTCAACTAGGAACCTGTAATGATATTTAATATTTATTCACCAAATATAGGTGTACCTAGCTTTATAATACAAATTTTATTGCAATAAAGGAACACAATGGGCCAGACATAATAATTAGGGGAGATTTCAATACTCCACTGTCATCAAGAGATAGGTCATCAAAGTGAAAAAAAAAAAAACAGAGAAATGATGGACTTCACTAGCACCATAGACCAACTGGACTTTACAGAATATTCCATCCATGAGATGCAGAATACACAATCTTCTCAGCACCACAGGGAACTTTTCCTAAAATAGGCCAAATTTTAGTCCACAAAAAAATGGCTTCAACAAATAAAAGAAATGAATTAACTCCCTGTCCCTTATCAGATCATAGTGGAATAAAATTAAAACTCAAAAGCAAGAAAAATTTCAGAAGTGTTATAAATACATGGAGACTAAATAACACACTTCTGAATGAAAAAGGGATAACCAAAGAAATAAGAAGGGAAATTTAAAAATTTCTGCAATTAAATGAGAATGAAAATATTTTACCAAAATTTATGTTCTTGCTGTCATTAGGTGCTGTTGAATTTGATCCCCACAGCGACCCTCACAGGGTTTTCAATGGCTGATTGTTTCAGGATTGTTTTGTGAGTGGTTTTCACATCATTCTCCCATTTTTGTGTTGCTTGGGATCAAACCCAGGGCCTCAGAGAGTGAAGAGCAGCACTCCAACAATTCAGTCAAACCCCAGCCCCTACCAAAATTTATGGGATACTACAAAGGCTATTCTAAGTGGGAAGTTCATAGTCATGAGTGACTTCATCAATAAGTTAGGGAAGTTCCCATTAAATAACTTAATGACAATGTAGGACATTGGAAAGCCAACAGCAAACCAACCCCCAAAAATATGCATAGAAATATGTTATCAAGATTGAGTAGAAACTAACCAATTACAAACAACTACAACAAAAAAGATAATACAAAGAATTAGCAAAAGTAAGAGATGGTTCTTTGAAATGATCAACAAAATTGATCCTCCCTTAGCCAAACTCACCAAAATAAAGAGAAAAAGGCTCAAATTTGCTTTGTGAAATTGCACTCCCATGAAAATAAAAATATAAAGATGGATAAGTTCCTTAACTTGTGGGCTGGGATTTAGCTCAGTTGGTAGAGCACTGCGCTGAAGTCTCTGAGGTCCCGGGTTCAATTCCCAGCACTGCAAAAATGGGAGAAGGGCCTGGCAATCCACTCCCAAGGCAATCCCAAAACATTCAGCCATTGAAAACCCTATGAGGGTCACTATGAGTCAGATACCGACTAGATGGCACCTAACAACAACAACACAACAATTTCCTTAACACATGTTCTTGTTAGATGCCATCAAGTCAGATCTGATTCCTAGCGACCCTCAGAGGATTTTGATGGCAGTTTGGGGGATTGTTTCAGAAGTGGGATATGACACCCTTCTCCTATCCTTAACACATATGAATTACCAAAATGAAGCCTGGAGGACACAAACAAATTGAACGGACCCATTGCATTCACCAAATTAAAGACATAATGAAAAAATCTCCCAGCAAAGACAGGTCTGGGTCCCAATGGGTTCACTGATGAATTCCATCTAACCTTAAGAAAAGAGTTAATATCTGTTCTCCTCAAGTTATTTCATAAAATGGAAAAGGAAGAGATACTTCCAGACTCATTCTTTGAAGCCAGTATCACCCTCCTACCAAAACCTGATAAAGACTCTTCAAAGAAAGGGAACTGTAGACCAATTTCCTTGATATACATTAACGCTAAAATCCTCCATAAATTTCTGGCAAACTGAATTCAGCAACACATAAGAAAAGATCACACACTATAATAAGGTCAGCTTTATTCTACAGATGCAAAACTGGATCAACATATAAAAATCAATTAATGTAATCCAACATAACATGAGACTTACAGACAGAAATCTCACGATCATCTCAATTGATGCTGAGAAGACCTTTGACAAAGTGCAACATTCTTGCATAATAAAAATCCAGAAGATATTGGACATAGTAAGAACTTATCTAAACATTGTAAAGAACATTTATGACAAACCTACAGTCAACACTATATTAAATGGGAAAAAATTGAAACCATTCCCTATAAGATCAGGAATAAAACAAAGTGTGTCCACTTTCTCCTCTTTTATTCAATATTGTGGTTGAAGTCCTAGCCAGAGCAATCAGGCAAGAAAAAGAAATTGAAGGAAATCCAGACAGGGAATGAAGAAGTCAAATTATCTTTATTTACAAATGACAGGATCCTCTACATAAAGGAACCCGAAAATTTCACTAGAAATCTCTTAGAGCTTATTAGCTCCTTCATCAAAGTAGCAGGATACAAACCTTGTTGTTGTTGTTAGGTGCCGTCGAGTCGGTATCCGACTCATAGCAACCCTCACAGGGTTTTCAATGGCTGACTGTTTCGGGATTGCCTTGGGAGTGGGTTGCCAGGCCCTTCTCCCATTTTGGAGGTGCTGGGAATTGAACTCAGGACCTCAGCGACTGAGCGCAGCGCTCTACCAACTGAGCCAAATCCCAGCCCCCGGATACAAACCTAGCCCTCAAAAATCAGTAGCCTTCCTTTACATCAATAGTGAACAGGAAGAAAGGGAAATCAAGACAATGACCCAATTCACAATGTTGTTGTTGTTAGGTTCCGTTCAGTTGGTGTCTAACTCATAGCGACCCTATGTACAAGAGGTGAAACACTATTGTCAGTGTTTGTCTGCTATTTATAGAGTTTTCAATGGCACATTGTTTTTTGGGAGTGGAAATCAAGGTCCTTCTCCCAAGCTTACTACACTTGAGGTTCCCATGTGGTCCCCCATCCAAGAACTAACTAGGCTCGACCCTGCTTAGCTTCTCATCCAAGTACTAAACAGGTTCAACCCTGCTTAGCTTCCAAGATCTGACAGTATGGGAAGCCACAGTGCTATGGCTGCAGGTGTCATTCACAATAGAACACCAAAAAAAAAAAAATTAAATACTTAGGAGTCAATCTAACCAAAAACTGCAAAGACCTCTACAAGGAAAACTTCAAAACATTAAAGGAAGAAATAGCAGAAGATAGTAAAAGATGGAAGGACCTCCTTTGCTCATGGATTGGGAGAATTAATATTGTGAAAAATTGCTATATTGCCAAAATCAATTTACATATTTAACATAATTCCCATCAAATTTCCAATGACAATCTTTGCACAAGTTGAAAAAACAATCCTAAAATTCATAAAGAAGCACAAAGGTATGCATATAGCCAAAACAATCCTAAGAAGCAATAATAGTGCAAAAGATATCACAATACCTAACTTCAGACTATACTACAGGGCAATAGTGGCAAAAGAAGCTTGGTATTGGCAAAAACAAATAAGCTGGAAGATCAATGGAACAGAAGTGAAGATCAAGAGTTACACCTAGGCAACTACAGCCACCTGACTTTTGACAAAGGGGCTGAGACATTCAATGGAGAAAAGATAGCCTTTTCAACAAATGGTGATGGAAAAATTGCATATCCAGTTGCGGAAAACTGAAAACAGATCCATATCTCTTGATCTGCATGAGAGTCAATTCAAAATGAATAAGAGAACTAAACATAAACCCAGAAATCTGAAAACTACTGGAAGAAAAGATAGGGAGCATGCACCCACATATAGGAATTGGCAAGTTTTTCCCTAACAAGACATCACTTGCCCAGGGAACTGCACCAAGAATTGACAAATGGGATTACATGAAACAAAAAGTTTATGTACAACAAAGGATACAAGCAACAGACTTAAGGGACAGCCCTCAGAATGGGAGAAAATCTATGCATCCTCCAGATCTGACAGAGGTCTAGTTTCTAGATTATAAAAGGAACTTAATCAAACACCAAGACAACAAATAGCCCAATACATAAGTGGGTGATGGAACTGAAAAAAACAGTTCTCAAATGAAGAAGTACAAGTGGCCAATAAACACATGAAAAATTCTCAATATCCCTAGCCATTATGGAAATGCAAATCAAAACAACACTGAGGTTCCATCTCACTCCAATTCGAATGGCCAACATTAACAAAACAAATAGTAACAAATGCTGGTGAGGATGTGGAGAAAAAGGAACACTTTTACATTGCTAGGGGGACTGTAAATTATTTCAGCCACTGTGGAGATCAGTATGGAGGTACTTTAGAAAACTAAGAATAGATCTACTATACGACCCGGCTATACAACACTCCTGGGAATATATGGAAAGGAAGATCAGTTATCATACCACAGGGTTACCTGAACTTCTGTATTTAATATGTCACTCTTCACAATTGCAAGGGGATGGGATCAACCAACCTATCCTTCGACAGAGGAGTAGAGATAGAATTTGGGGTATATATACACAATGAGATATTACTCACCAATAAAAGGGATTAAAATTATGTCATTTGCAGCAAAATGGATAGAACTTAGAACATCTTAAGCAAATGAACCCAGACCCCAAAATAGAAATCGCATATGTTCTCACTCATATGTGGGAGCCAAATCTAACTACACTTATGTATATACATAAAAACAAATGATCATTCTTATCTAAGAAGGGAAAATATAAACAGAGTAGAAAGAAGAGGTGGCGGGACTACTGGGAGTGAGCAGGGGTTTCAGAAGGGGGAAAAAGAGGGGAAATAATGTAGAGGGGTAAAGCAGGAAAGAATAATCTCAAAATATATGATTCAACTATATCAATACATAGGAAAAATAGGGGAAGGGAGAAAAACAGTGAGAAAATAACCCATGATTATATACAATTTTTACAACATATTAAGTAAACTTCCCACTTTTTTCTTTCCTTCTCTTCTTGAGTTTATACAGTTCTATAAAATATGTAAGTTGATAAATGAATAAGCAACAGTGACTTAACAATTGCATAATGGATATTGCAAAAGATATATTACTCTGTACCCCATTGACTTTTATTAATAAATAAAATAGATGCGAAAAACAAATAAACTTGACTTCTAGAGCATCCCTGGCTGGGCCAAACAGTGCTATGATTGTGACAGAGAGGGGCTGAAGATAAGAGTCAAGGCTGTTTCAGAATCTGACCAAGTTGGGGAAGCTCATTGGATGGCACCAACAGGAAAGTCCATAGCAGCTTCTTTATTTGTGGGATTGCTTTACTGATGATGGACTTTATCAAAATCCAGGACTCCTTCTTGAATAAACCTGTTTATTATTAGAGGCATGTGGTCCTTATTATCTTCCTTTCTGTTTCTCTGGATGCTTTAAAGATTTCTCTTTCAGCTGGGTGGGGAGGCACACTTCTGTGATCCTTGAGGTTGGGAAAGCTGAAACAGCGGGATTGCAAACTTGAAGCCAGACACAAACTATGCAACTTAGTTGGCCTTGTCTCAAAATAAAATTAAAACTATTAAAAGGTGACTGAGAGTGTAGCTCAGGTGTAGAGCACTTACATCACATATATGAAGCACTGGCTTCAACATCCGGTACTACAAAGGAATTACAAAGTTGATATCAACTTTCTTACTGGTGTTGAGGAATCTGCCCATCTTGTGCCTAAGCATTGTTTTCTTTGCATTTCTTGAGCTTAACTTTAAGTTAGTCTTGTGGGTTGGCAAGTATGTAGCTTTTCCCTAAGAGATTCCTACTAACCAAGTGCTGCTACCTTAATGATGTCCTATAGCTCACAGTTTTTTTTTTTTTTTATTTAATCATTTTACAGTTTTTCTCTGACTTTCATTTTGGATACTGTTTCTCATGATCTCTTCCAAACTGATTACTATTTTATTCTGCAGCATTTATTCTGCTGCCAATTTCAACCACTGGAATATATTTTCTATGTTTATGAATGTGATTGGATCACTTATATTTATATCAGTTTGACATTTATGTTCAAATAACCTTGTCCCTTCTCATACATTTCATGCAATTTTAATAACTTTTAAAATGTGTTCTCAGCCATTGCTAACATATCTGTCACTTCTGGGTCTGTTTACATTGATTGACTCTTCTGATAATACATTATTTTTCTATACAGACATGCTAATTATTTTTAGATGCAAATGTTAGGAAACATAATATTAGGGCTAGATAGTTATGTTTCTATAAATAGTCTTGCATGTTTTCTGTTATTCAGTTAAGTTATTTGGAAATGGTTTCATGTAGTTGAAGGTTTTTGAAAGCCTTTTAGGTGGCATAAAAGTAGCCAAATTCAAAAGTGAGTTTCATATTACTACTGAGATAATATTTTTCTGAGTGTACTACATCTCTCACCATGAGTAAACTGGATTATTCCTTCCACGCTGGGACCTAGACCCCTCACGGCTAGGCCAGGAAGAATGGGAGAAGGGGAGAAGATATGAGAAGCTGTTCCTGAGGGCAGGTGGTTGTCATGGAAAGAGCTGAGGTCCTCAGGTCTTACTTATAGCTTAGGACCTTTTAGGGTGGTTTTCAGTGGCATTATGCTTTGAATGTGTAACACAGGGCTGGTTGAAAATGGAATCCCCAGTGCCACAATGTGCATAGGCAGGACATTTAAGATATGATTATGCCATGAGCATTCTGCTTATATAGTAAAATTGATGTCATTATAACAGGAGAGGATTCAATGTTGTGAAAGTGGCTTGGTATAAAATAGAGTTCCAGACTAGGAATGAAGTTCAGTAGTACAGACACGCTTAGCATATGCAAGGCCCTGGGTTAAATCCCAGGACCACTCCTGGCCTCCTGGACTCTTTACCATTCTCTCTCTCCCCCCTCCTTTCCTCTTTTTGTCATTCTTTCTCTTTCTTCCTTCTCATGTGATATATTCTGCCACAGAAATTTCTTCAGGAACAGATTCCAATCTCCACTGCCCTTCTCCCATTATTCCTGGCCTAGACATGAGGGGTCTAGTTCCCAGGGACAGAAGTAAAGAGAAACAATGGGAGGTAGTTTCCCTCCAGAATGGTCACTCTCCTAGGGAGACTCAACTTAAGCAGTAATGGTAAAAGTGACTGGGAGGGCAAGAGGATTGGTGAGTACACCAAAGTCATCTCCTACGTCACTCAGCTATTACTGGATTGTGAATTGAAGGGGCTACACAAGCCTAGCAACTGTGATAAGTGCCAGAGCCCCACATGAGCAGTCAGTAGGAATTGGCTCTATTTTTACCCATTCATATTTTGGAGGCTGCAGTTGCATATATGCTATTTAACCTTCACACGATCCCAGTTTTACAGGCTCGGAAAGAAAAATGCTTGCCCATGATCACGCAGTTACTGGTGGTGCCTAGATTTTGGTTCAGTCTGAACCTGGTCCCCATACATTGAGTCACCTATGTGTCCTTCTGATTATCTCCCATGTCTTCCACCAAGGAGAGTTTCAGCCCCACAAATATGAATTCAATCCATACATTAGGTTAAACTCAAACAGAACCAGAACCAGAACCTTCTGCATTTATCACATTGAGCCTGTTCTCATGGGCTTGATTCCCTGCCTCCAGGCAGCACACAACACTTACACAGCACACACAGTTGGGGCTCACAGAGCTGAGCTGCAAGTGTTTTATTAGTGTCAGGGTAATAAAGACTGAATCAGATGCGGACAGGTGTCCAGATTCCGGTTTCAGGTGAAAAACAGAACAGGGTAAGAAGATGGTTCTCACATCAGTCATCAGTGGCAAATATTCAAGTCAAAAATGCCTTGATTAGTGATGAGGGGTAACTGAGCAAGTCCTGTAGACGATGGAGTTCTGCAGGTGAGAAACACAGAGAAACAGGAGGCTGTATGCACATCCTGGACCTTCAACAAGACTCTCAAGTCCCAGAAGGATCATCCCACTCCTCACCTACATGGACAGAAATTTCTCAGTGATCATCTCTATCCCCAGGGGTGAACTCTGAGCCAAGTGCCCATACCTAGAGAGGGAGCTGAAACCTGATCACAACTGTTGGGAGTGAGTGTGAGGAATTATCACAGGCATGGAAGGAAGGAGAGAAGAAGGTTCTTGAGCATGTGGAGAAGGCTGGGTCTGGGGGATAGGCAAGGGGTGTATGTCTACATATTTGTGGTGTCTTCTGTGACTGAGGCCATCTGTCAAGTGTATTGGATTTATGAGGATGTTATATACAAGTTGTAAACAATCCCATGTTCCCTCTGTTCATTTACTGGTATGAGAAATACTATTTTTTGAAGAGCACACATTTTCTAGTACCAGACACTCAAAAATAAAGCAAATTAAGAATGAGAGGTAGACTGTTCAAAATCTGCATACCTGTGACATGAACAATTATAAAAAATAGATCATCAGGAGGCTGACACACTGAGGGCCTGTGAGAAGCATCTGCCTGGAACTCCAGGTTCCCTCAGCACCTCAGGCACATAAGCCTTTGATTGGAAATTCTGTCCTTGGCCCTGAGATGATGCAAATGGAAAGAGACTCCACCTGAGCTGGTGGAGGAGCCATCAAAGAAGGCAATATGGGAGGTGAAGATGGCAAGAGACAGACCTCAGACCGTTCCTCAGGTGGAGCTGATGGGTCCCACCTGTGCAGCTGATTGGTGTCATAAGAACACAGGGGCCACAGAGCAGGCTGGATGTGCATGTGGCATGTGGCACATGTCATGATACAGGAGGAGCAAAGGCTTATGTGTCCAACAGTAGACCTCATGTGTCATGCATTACCAACTGCATGGTCTATTGCTAGACAGTAGTGTACCATGTGCTGCATATTGAGAGGAGTAGGGGATGTAAAGTGGAACTTACCAGGGTTATACATTCCTTCATCCAGGATACAGGTATTGACCAATGGTAGCACTTCTGGAGTTTAAGTAATGCAGTCCTTTGGCTTTGGATAATGATGTGCATATCTGGGGTGACATCCATAACCTTCATATTTTCCGTAAATGTTTCAGTCAGTAAATTAGAAAGGTTGCAATTTAGACCTGAGAAAACAAATGAAGAAAAATGCTCCATTAGGGCATCCCCAAGTGTTGGGGATTTTTAAAATCTACCCCATAACTAGGGTCCCTAATTATAGTTGAGGGATCCCAGGGCCACATCTTACTCACTCGCACCTGCCCCTCCCATCGAGTGAGCAAAGATGGCACCTGACCAGCCTGGCCTGCCTTAACTGCCTTAATCCTGATTGGGTATCCTTGGCATTTTCATTAGATAACTGTCCCTACCTGGCAGTTATGTCAGTTTATCTGCAGTAACTATCAGATGTGTGCCCTGATTGGCTAATCCCAGTCACGTGCCTCTCTGGGACCCTATATAAGCAGGGCTCCCAGACCTCCTTGAACCCCCTTCTACTTCTTCCCCTCCAGCACTTCTGACCACCCCTTAACTGCCAACTGAACCCCATCACCTTGACCAGAGCTCCCTACTCCAGTGGACTCTTCAAGCAAGCCGACACAGTCAAGATCAGGGGCCTCGAAGCACCGAAGGCTACAATCATGCCACAAAGAGCCTCCCAATTCCTCCCATCCCTGGGAAGGAGGGAGGCAGAGAAGGTGAACTGGGAGAGTCAAGGCCAACTGACCTGCAGCCCAACAGAACACCGGCTGTTGTAGCTGTGCCTTTAAGGCTGAGCTGTTCCAGCACTCAGCCTGCAGCATGGAATGCTGCAGGCTTAGAGCCAGCACTTATAGCTCTTGCTTAGGGGTTGCTTGCTTGTTGCACCCCACTTGGGGAGCACCCAATAAACCTTCCTTTCCTGTTTTCCCTGTTGAAGGTCTCCCGAAGTCCTTCATTGGTGCCACTGGGCATTACACCAAACCCGGTTCAGTGGGTCCCCAATACCCATGTGGTGTCTGGGCAAGGCTCTGACCTCTGCCGGGCCTGAGCCAAGCCCCGACACCCAAGGGTGTGACAGGTTCATGATTCCTTACCAGGGACATCAAGTGACACTGAACTTCCACAGAGCTCTGCTCTCCCACAAGAAACTGACATGCCAGGGAGCTCATTCTCTAGGGAGCATCTCAGAAGGAGTCCTGTTAAGGGCCAGGTCTGGGTACACATCTGGCCTGACTTCCTCCATGGGCAAAGCATCCTGCACGCTTCTGGCCATCCCATTAGCACTGTCATCTGAATCTTTCTCTTCCTACTGTGCACAAATCTCATGATCTTCTTATCACCAAGACTCTCTCTCCATATGGAAGCTGAGAGATTAAGGGGATTTCCACAGGATTCCTCGACAATGGCCTTCCAGATCCCCCTACATCTGCCCCCAGATGCTGCCTGGAGATGGCCAAGGGAGTGGGAGCGTGGTGTGAGAGAGAGTGGGGCCATATCTTCCCTTCTTCCCAAACTCACGTATATGCCTGCCCGGTTCATTCATGACGAATGGTCCATTCAACAGCAACACCAGAACAAGCAGTGTCCCCTTCATGGTGTCAACTGCTGGGATGCTCCTCTACTCAGACAGGGCTTCTGCTGTTTTATAGCCCAGTTCCCACCCCTCCCAGGAGCTCCAAATGCCTGTGGGCAAGAAACTGATACCCTTGGCTCTCCAAGGCCTCAGGAAGAGTCAGAATGGAAAGCTCCTCCCACTCTGAGGAGCCAATTGCCAAGCATGTGTATTCTGATGGGGTTGTCTCTGGGACAGATGTCATTGTAGCTTGGCCTAAAGAGCAAGGGGAGCTGACTTTTCTGACTAGCTCCATACTGAGCCAGAATTGTATGTTGTCCTGGCAGCAATCATCACCCATACTTCTTAGCTATGTCCCTGCCCCCTTCTGTCTGCAAATGCACTAAGGTCCTATAATGTAGATATGCAAACCACAGAGCCCAGGGCATGTACATGAGACTGGAAATAGCAGAAAGATCATCAAGAAAACTGATATTTTCCCGGGATTTTAACTTACAAAGTGTGTGGATCTGGCCCTGACAAATATACTTCAAACATCTGAGCTGCCTCAGTGATTGGCTTCCTCCCCCAGGACAGGTTTGCACCACGTTTAAGCTGAGTCACTTTCTGCTTGGGAAATCATAAGACATGTCAGGGAGATGCTGCGTAGAGATGTCCAAGGGAGGGTGGTGTGAGATTGAGAGGGGCCATCTTTCCCTCATTATAAAACTCAGATTTATTCATGCCCAAGGCTCCAGTCACCAGCAATATCAACACAAACAGTGTCCCCTTCATGGTGTCAACTGCTTAGATGCTCTATTCAAGCAGGGTTTCTGCTCTTTTATAAGCCTCTGGCTTGTAAAGGCTAATCCAAACCAGCCCTCACACCTCATGCTGTTGTTGTTGTTAGGTGCCATCAAGTCGGTATCCAACTCATAGCGACCCTCATAGGGTTTTCAATAGCAGACTGTTTCGGGATTGCCTTGGGAGTGGATTGCCAGGTCCTTCTCCCCACACCTCATAGGAGCTCCAAATGCATGTGGGCAAGGGTCTGGTATGCTTGGTTCACCAAGGCCAGTGTAAAGGATGGGTGGAAAGCCCCTCCCACTACGTGAAGCCGATTCCTAAGGATGTTTATCATGATGGAGCTGCCTCTGGGACGGAAGTGCTGGTGCCTTTGCCTAAAGAGCAAGGGGGAGCTGATCCTTCTGACTGGCTCCATTCTCATCCTAAATCTCTGCTGTTCCATTCCCACCTAACTGCCAACTGTGATTCCTAGCCATGTCCTTCTTACCTTTGGCTCCAAACGCAGTACTGTCTCATAATGTGGATATGGAAACCACAGAGTCAATGGCAGGTCAGTGTGACTCACATTTGGCTGATATTATAACCTGAGAGTACGTGTGGAGGTCTGTGTCTGTCAAAGACACTACAAATATATGAGCTGCTTCAGTGATAAAGTTTGTTCCTCCAGGATAGGGTTGCACCATTTTTAAGCTCTGAGTTTCTTCCTGCTTGGGAAATCCCAAAACATGTGGTCTTAAGTGTGTCCTCAGGGGCTGGTGATGCTCTCATTTTACCATGCCTTACCCTGCCTCTTGCCTCAAGCTTCCCCCAGCAGTAAGTCAGCTCATTGCCAGGCCCCTTTCTGACTCACTGTAGCTATAGCCTCGTCCTCTTTCCTGCCTATCTCATGCTTCTGCATCAGCTGACAGGACCCCAAGAAGACTTGAACTGCAAAGTTCATCCTGTAATGGCAGGGAGTCATTTACCCAATAGGACCTGGGGTGCTGAAGACATGTGTTGACCAGAGCTGTTCCTCTGTCTCCTTAAACTTCTCAGGTCCATCTCAGTCTTCTACCCTAGGAAAGTATTTGGTGGCACAAAAAATGAGATTGTCAGGAGTTGGGGTGTGCACAGGCCTTTAATCTCAGCCCTTGGGTGATGGAGATCAGGAATGACTTGAGAACTAATGTAAATAAGAGTATTGGTTTATACACCTATGTTCAACAACATATGAGTGCCACTGATATCAATAAATGTGGAACTGAACAAATATAACAGAAAAAAAGGAGAGGAGTAAAAAGATTTCAAACAAATAAGCCACAGCATCTGACCTGGAGTAAAAGGAAACCTGAATCAATAATTTAGAACACACATTGACTAGATAGACAGAGTAATAAATTAGATTAGAGACAGCAGAAAGAACAAGGGGAGCAACAAAATCGCAAATCAAAGCCCAGAAGATCTACACAAAAAGCAGCAGCTGAGTTGCCATTCCCAGATTGCAGAACATTGAAACTCAGAGAGGAATCCATGCACACATCCACAGGTGCCCGCATACTGCACAGAGTACAACCTTAGCATCACGCCAACACCCTGTGGACTGGACACAGACCACAGAGAAGAACCGCTGACTTACCCTGACATTTCAGGAGCAGTGGATATCTCTGAGTGGCTCCACCCATGCAGGTGGTTTGTCTACACTGGTGCAAAAACCTCACGCAGGAGTATAGGCCTCAGATCCACCAGAGGTGAAACCTTATCATCCCATCCATCCTGATGTGGGAGTGGGGAGTGAATGCAGTAGGGGCTGGGGAACATGTACCTATGAAACACTCCCATAGTCTAGCTGCAGAACAGCTCCCTCCCTCCTGCTGTGGCAGGGAAGTTGCATGGCACGACGTTCACACAGACACACGGGCACTTGAACCCTAGATTCACCAGGGGTGATTTAATATCATCTCATGCACCATGGAATCAGCTAGGGTCTGTGAAAGTGACTGAGTCCCATGCAGACTGAGCACTACTGCAGTCCTGCAGGGAGCACAGTGGCATGCTTTGTCCCAGAGCAGTTTTGCATGCGACTGCCACATGGCCAGAACAGCTGCAGATTGGCCAGGGGTGGCCAAATATCATCCCACCCACTACAGGGCAGGAGTGGCAAGAACACAAGGGGATTCAGAACATGCAAGTGGATAGAGAGCTCAGCAATAAGACCTAACTTCTGCACCATGTGCTCCTGCCATAGGCATTGTGTGTGTGTGTGTGTGATCTCTGAGTTGGAATCACAGTACCCACACTCTGTTGGCCAAGCAAAATTCCTGGAAGGTCACCAGAGGTTGCACTGCCTCTCTAACAATACAACAGGGATGGAATATTTCACAGGGCAATCTCTGAAAGGACCAGGTTGCCTGCTTCAGCTCAAGAGCCCACATGGCTATCTGCCATATCCACCCAGCAGAGGGAAGCTGTGCAAACCCCACCCTCCACCCCCCACAAGCCACACTGCCTCTAACAAGAGAACTGACAGGGAAAGGCCCATTTCTTACAGCAAGGTCAGCTGGCTGAAGGAAGAGAGACAGGGCCTCCTTTGAAGACGTCAGGATGCTGTGGATAGTGGGTAAAACACAGTAACCTGAGTTCTCCAGTGTACACTACTCCTTTATTTCTATGTAAGGCAGTGGAAGTTCAGGCTGACTGGAACATCAGCCTCTACTCTTTTTCTCTAGCTGGGAGCCAAGGTCTGCCTTTAGATAGACAGGTATCCCCCCATACTGTGTATCCACTCTTTCCTCCAGGTGGGAGCCAAGGTCTGCCTTTAGACAGATAAGCACCTCCATGCTAAATTGTCAAAGAGGCTTTTGTCCTGTGGGAACAGGCCTTCGTATTCTTTTGATTGTTCTATACTTTTTGGTAAACCTTAGCTACCATAGGTGGGGCCACTTCAGTCCAAGTAGGGGCTAATAACGCAGCTTGCTGTAGCTGAAACATGAATTACTTAATGCTTGAGTTCCAAGGTGGAAATTGCTGATCAGCTTTAACTAGAATATTGCCCACATAACCCTTACAATTGGTGGTCATTACCTCTAATTCATTTACAAATTCCCCCAGTCGTGCCATTCTTTCAGCATTTGTTTCATTAGAATTTATTACAATATTAGTTATGAGTATTAGTCCTAAACATGAAGTAATTATGCACATAATAATTAGAAGCAGTAATCCTATTCCTAGAAAACAAAAAGCACATATTCCTCTTCCCAATCCCCATCCATTTCTTGGAAGATGATTTCCTTGAACCCCTCCTCCCCATATCTGGACCTAGGCAGACAATATGGTTAGAAATGGCCATGGCATAAAAGGAGCATCCAGAAAGAAATTATCAAAATAAAGTATAGCAATTAGAATCTATAAAGATGATTCAAAAAAATAATAAAGACTAAAACCTGATTCTTTGAAAACATTAATAAAATAGATGCTCCTCTGGCCAATCTCAGCAAAAAGAAAATGGAAAAAAGCTAATATAGTAAAGATTAGAAAGGAAAATGGGACCATAACCACCGACTGTAATGAAATACAGAAAATAATCAAGGAGCACTTTGAGAGACTGTATTCCCCAAAATACAAAAATACAGAAGAAATGGACAAACTTAACACTTATAATTTACCAAAAATAACCCCAGAAGACGTAAGTGACCTAAACAAGCCTGTTACATTTACTGAAATTGTTGTTGTTGTTGTTGTTAGGTGCTGTCGAGTCGGTATCTGACTCATAGCAACCCTCATAGGGTTTTCAATGGCTAACTGTTTCAGGATTGCCTTGGGAGTAGATTGCCAGGCCCTTCTCCCATTTTTGCGGTGCTGGGAATTGAACTCAGGACCTCAGAGACTGCAGTGCAGTGCTCTACCAACTGAGCTAAATCCCAGCCCTTTACTGAAATAGAAGAGGTAATAAAGTCTCCCAACAAAGAAGAGACCAGATCCTGATGGGTTCACAACAGAATTTTACCAAACTTTCAAAGAAGATATAATGCCTATCTTTCTCAAATTATTCCAAAAAGTAGAAAAGGGAGGAACACTCCCAAACTCATTCTATGAAGTTTCCATCACCCTGATACCTAAACCAGGAAAAGATTCATCTAAGATAATCATAGACCCATTTCCCTTATGAACATAGATGCAAAAATCCTTAACAAAATCCTGGCAAACCAAATCCAGCAGCATATTAAAAAGATTATTCACCATGACCAAGTGGAAGGTATTCTACAGATGCAAAACGTTGTCAACATTCAGAAATCAATTAATGTAATCCAACCTATCAAGAGACTGGCAAACAAAAATCACATGATCATCTCAATTGATGCTGAAAAGTCCTTCAACAAAGTGCAACACCTTTTCATGATAAAAATCCTGGAGAAAATAGGCATAACAGGCAAATACCTTAATATCATAAAAGCCACCTATGACAGACCTACAACCAACATGATATTACATGGAGAAAAACGGAAACCATTTACTCTAAGATCTGGAACAAGATAAGGATGTACACTCTCTCCTTTTCTATTTAACATAGTGATTGAAATCCTTACTAGGGCAATCAGACTAGAGAAAGAGACCAAAGGGATAGAGATTGGCAATTAAGAGGTCAAACTATCCTTATTTGTGAATGACAGATACTTTACTTAAAGTATCCCAAAATTCATCCAGAAAACTTTAAGATCTAATCAACTCCTTCAGCAAAGTGGAAGGATATGAAATTAACAGACAAAAATCAATAGTTTTCCTTTACACCAACTGTTAACAGAAAGAGAAGGAAATTACAGATACAATACCTTGCACGATGGCCCATTAGAAAATTAAATATGTTGGAATCAATCTACCAAAGACCCTGAAGATCTCTATAAGGAAAACATCAAAACAGTAAAGAAAGAAACTGCAAAGGATACTAGAAGATGGAAGGACCTCCCCTGCTCCTGAATAAGGAGAATTAATATAGTAAAAATGGCTATCCTACCAAAAGCAATCTATAGATTTAAGGCAATTCCCACTAAAATCCCAAAGACATGTTTTGCAGAAATAGAAAAAGTAATCCAAAAATTCACATGAATCACAAAAGGCGATGTATAATCAAAACACTTTTAAGCTGCAAAACTAGTGCAGGTGGAATCACAATCCCTGACTTGAAACTATACTACAGGGCTATAGTAGCAAAAACAGTTTTGTACTGGCACAAAAATAGACTTGAAGACCAATGGAACACAATTGAAGATCCAGAAATTCACCCACACAACTTCAGCCATCTGATCTCTGACAAAGGGGAGCAAAAAAAGAGAAAAGATAGCCTCTTCAACAAATGGTGATGGGAAAATTGGATATCCATCTGCAGAAAAATGAAAACTGACCCATACCTGTCAATTTGCATGAGAGTCAATTTGAAATGTGTTAGAGACCACAACATAAAACCAGAAACCTTAAAATTGCTAGAAGAAAAGATAGAAAACACACTCCAACACATAGGCATAGGAAAATATTTCCTTTATAAGACTCCAATTATTCAGGAAATCACACCAATATTTGACAAATGGAATTACATGGAATTAAAACCTTCCATACAGCAAAGGAAACAATCAACAGAGTTAAGGAAGAGTACACTGAATGGGAGAAAATCTTTGCATCCTACACATCCAAAGGTGGACTAGTTTCTAGAAAAAACACAAGAAAGCAAATCCCTAGACAACAAATAACTCATTGCATAAGTGGGCAAAGGAAATGAACAGACAGTTCTCAAATGAAGTTCTTAAGGCAAAAAATCCCATGAAAAAATGCTCAATATCCCTAGCCATTAGGGAAATGCAAATCAAAACAGCTCTGAGTTTCTACCAAATTCCAGTAAGAATGGCCAATATCAACAAAAGAAATAATAACAAGTGCTGGTGAGGATGTGGAGAAAAAGGAACCCTCTTCCACTGTTGATGGGACTGTAAATTGGTTCAATCACTTTGGAAATCAATATGGAAATACCTCAGAAAACTAAAAATAGAACTGCTATATGACCCAGCTATACCACTGCTGGGAATATACTCAAAGGGGAACAAGTCATCATATTACAGAGACACCTACATCTCCATAATCAAGACAGCACCCTTCATAATAGCAAGGAAATGGAACCAACCAAGATGTCCATCAAGAGAAGAATAGACAAGAATGGACAAAAAATTATGGTACATATACACAATGGAATATTACACAGAAATAAAATAAATGAAATAATGTAATTTGCAGCAAACTGGATGGAACTGGGGAATATCATCTTGAGTGAATGAATACGGCCCCAAAAGAGAAATACCATAAGTTCTTACTCATATGTGGGAGTTGAGTCTTACTTAAATGAAGAAAAATCCTGTACATAAGTAGATATACAAAAATGCACAATTAAACTTAGCAAAGAAGGGAAAATATAAAGAATAGAAAAAAGGAGGGAGGGGCCTAGCAAAGGCAAGTGAAGATGGCAAAATGTGGGATAGGGAGGAATGTCATTGTAAAGGGATAAATAGGGAGAGCATGATGTCAATGTAAATGATGAAACTTCATGAGTACATGGGGAAAATAGGGAACTCTAACCCAAATATGCATACGTGTCTTATGACAGATTAGTCATAAGTTTCCCTAAATGTCCTGCATTAATGAAAGTGTAACCAAAAGTGATGTAATCATTGAATAGTGGAAAAGCAAATGCTATATTACTCTGTACCTAACCAACATTTACCAATAAAGGGAAAAAACTCTTGTTTGAGAGCCACTAGGAAGGTGAGAATTGTCTCCAGGTAGACAATATTTACTGATCTTTTCAGTTAGGTACTGTTGACCCAGTGTAGGGCACAGTGGGGGTTGTGAGATTTCTTGAGTTAAAGCTGTTGGCTTTTTGTCAGTGGGAGATGACATCGGATTTTAGAGTGAGGGGCTTCTCTCCCTCCTCGTGTCCCCCAAGTTTTCTGTCTTTTATCCTGCTTATGTTCATTAACTTTCATGATATCCATAATCTGGTTTGGTGCAATGTTTAGAGAAATGCTGTTTTTTCCTTATTCTGGTAGTTCTCATTACAGCCTTCCTCTCCTGATTGTGCCAGAATTCTCGACTGATAAGACTCAGACCAGATCCTGGGGTGAAAAGCCTTTTCCTTCTCATGATCCTCAAGTTTTCTTGTCTTTCCTGCCTGCCTTGGTCAGACTCTGTTCCCTAAAAAATGATCTTGTTTACAGACTCCAGATAAATGAGACCTACTTCAATTCAACTATGTTACATTTAAGGGGCACCTAGTATGTACCGTCCCTGGGCTAGCCAGGGAATAGAGCAGCACACACAGCGGAGCGCTTGCCGCTCTGAAACACACACCTAAGAGGGACTGAAGGAAAAACAATAACTCCAAGAGAAACTAGGGAGGAAGAGGATTATGGGTTGGAGGAGACAGTGCTGAGGCAGAGGTGGGGAGTACTCTTTTACATACAAAGCAGAAGTTTGGGGCCACATCCTAGTCTGTTTTCTGTGACTCTGACAAAATGTCAGAGTCTGGGTAATTTATAAAGGAAAGTAGGTTATTTCAGTTTACGGTCTGAAGTCTTGGATTCCAAGATGGAGAGAACCCATCTGGCAGGGACCTGGAGCTACTTCAACTCATGGTGGAAAGCAGAAAGGACACAGGGCACAGGTGCAAGATGGCGGGGGGAAAGCCAGGGACACCAAACACTTTCAAAACTCTGGTGACAAATCCAGCCTCACAGTTGTAAGAACTTACTTAGGTGAGGAAGGCATAGATCCCTTCCTGAGGGCTCCACTGCCATGATCCCCCTCCAGCCATCACCCAAGTCAGCATTGCCACACTGACTTGTTAGGTGCCATCGAGTCGGTATCCGACTCATAGCAACCCTCTGTACAACAGGGGAAACACTATTATCAGTGCTTCTCTGCTGTTCATAGGGTTTTCAATGGCAGATTGATTTTTGGGAGGGGGTTGCCAGGTCCTTCTCCCAAGCCTACAGCTTCTGGTGTTCCTAGGCGGTCTCCCATCCAGGTACTAACCAGGCCCAACCCTGCTTAGCTTCCGAGATCTGATGGGATCGGATGCCACAGGGCTACAGCTGCAGGCGCCCCACTGACTAGGAAGCCTCAATGTAGTTTTTGGTAGTGATGAACCATATTCAACTATAGCAGGCCCTGTCTCTGATAAGATGATACTTGATAAAACCTGATGCATTTAGCAGTGCATCATACACCTAAAGGCAGCAAGAGCATGGCAGCGAGTGCATACAGTGCACACAAAGGCCCTGAGGCAGGAGCAAGTTTGGTATGGTCAGGAAACTGAAAGGGGATTGGGCTGTAGAGTAGGACACTTGCCTAGCATTCCTGAGAACTTAGGTTTGATTTTAATAACTATAAAAAGGAAGCAGGAAGCAGGCCAGTGACAGAGGGCTGAGTGGCAGGAATAAGGAGAGGCAGATGGTATGAATGGGGCCTGGACATGAAAATACCCCAGAGGTCGTGGAACGAAGACAGGGACTTGGCTGTGACCCTGTAGCTATAGCAAGATGGTCTTGTGATCAGTACAGTGAAACTCAAAAGCAGAAGCAGGTAAGGGGAAATGAGAATTCCCTGTAAGTTTGAGGTGCATTCAAACTTTCCCGGGCTTTGTCAAAAGACAGCTAGGGCTTTAGAAGGCAATTGTGTCCTTCAAAGACAACCAGCACCTCTAGGCCACAGAGTGCAGGAAGAACTCAGGGTTTTAGCAAGTGGCTCAAGGGAGGCAATTGTGCAGATGAAGGACAGAGGCTGGGTTGGAAATGAGGCAGGGCAGGAGTCTCCAGGAAGTCAGGGTTCCTGTCCTCTGGCCTGAACTTGCCACTAACTAATTGTGAGACCTCTAGCAAAACACTGAGTTTCCTGAAAAACTCCATAAAGTCACAGCCAGACTAACGATAAAGTCACATCTTAGTGTGACAGGGTCAGGAGGACCATCACACTGGAGACCTGGTTTGTGAGGGTTTTGTCCTTTCCCTCAGTTGAGTTTTCCTTTGGTTCTCTCCCTTGGGCTTCGCCTGTCACCTGACCTTGGACACAGCCCTAAGACACAGAAGAGGATCCAGGGCCCTCTGTTGACTCAGGAGCTTATCTTCTTTGCTCCTGACACATTGTCCTCACTCCCCAGCCCCAGGCAGTTCTAAGCTGTGGCCTGGGAGGGAACAGATGGAGCCTCAGACTCAGGCCCCTCCTTTCCCACTGTAGGGCCCAGAGCAGGTATAAAAAGGGCCCAAGCTAGGCAGGGAGCACCTTCCCTCTGCACCATGAACCTTCCTGGTGCCCTCGTGATTCTGGGAGCTGCCCTGTTCCTGACATCGGGTGGAAGTGAGTACAGGGTCAGGGTTGCTGGGGTCATGTGTTCCCTAGGGGTTCTGCCTCCTTTCCAGGGTATCATGCACCAGATTGATGGGGATCTTGTAGGTAAATTTGTTCTGATTCTGATGAGTTTCTTTCAAGTGATTTTCGAGAAAGAATCAGCTTGATTTTGTTTTCAGGTTGTGCCACTTGCCCAGAACTGAGCAAACATATTAATCTACTCCTGAAAGGAAGTAAGGATGCTTATGTTCAAAACATGGCAAGATACTACTCACACCATCGCACCTATCCCGATGAAAACTATATAAAGACCTGTGTTGATGAGAGTTTGACAGATGAGGACAGATATTGGCTGAGCGGTCTGGTGGTGAGTATAGCTGTGTGTGTCTAGCTTCAGAACCTCTTGGGGATCTGCTCATTCCAGGGCTACACGAGCGGGATTCATTTTCCTCCTTCACACCATAGTCCCTCCCTAGGAATCTGGAAGGAAAAGAACCTCACGTAGAAAGAGGAGGAGGCAGACAAGACCAAGTAGTGACACTCTGTGTATACCATGAGCTCTTAAGCTGGACCTGGCAGATCAATTCTACTGTGGCAACCTGAAGACCCCCAGGATCTCTGTCCCCATGGCAGTACTTGGCCTCTGAGTCAGACCCTTGGCTCTGGCCCTCCTGAACACAGCCTCTCTAGCACCTGAGGCTGGATCCTCTTCAAACAATGACCATTGGGTCTCCCTCCTCCAAACTTAGATACTTTATCCAGATTTCTCAAGTCCCCTACTCCACCCCCCACCAACCCTCTTGGTTTTCCTTGTTTCCTGAATACCAGGCCAGGGGAGGGCAAAGCATCCATGATCCCCTTCCGGGCCCCAGAACCTGAAGTACAGAATCAGAGGGAAGCTTCTCTCTGCTGACCCTAGAGATGGAGGGGACAAGTCACTGCCCTGTTTACATGTGTCGCCTGAGAAGAAGTGGGAAGTGGACTGGGCTCACTTCACTCCTGGGGCTCCAGCTGCACACAGGCTCACCTAGAGCCCTGCCAGGTCCTCCCAAGCTGCCACATTTGCTCTCCCCATGCTGCAGGGCCAGCCTCCTCCTACTGTGCTGTATATGATGGAGCCTACTTTTAGGAGGGCACACATTGGGGATCTCTGGGGGCCCAGGTGATTGGGAGAATTCCCCCTTTCCTGGTTAGAGCCAGGGGCCATTTTCCAAACATAGCTGCAGGTCCTTCACGGGAATGTCCAAATAGTATTCAGTGAAGCTTAATGTCTGATTGACCTATGAAGACTACCAATAGTTCTCATCTTGTTTTTGCAGGAGAAAATTGACAACAAACTTCTTAACGAACTCTGTGAACTTCCCAAGAACTAAGTGATCCACATTACCAATCACTCAGTTCTGGTAACGTGCCATTTGCAGTTGTCTTATTAGAGGATTCCAACAATAAAAGACTTGCAATTCTTGGGAGACTCCTGAGTCCTTGACTAGGGATGGGTCGTTGCTGGTGGGGGCAGAAGGGAATAACAGGGGCAACCAGTGGTACTGTGGCTTCTGGACTTGATGTTGTTGTCCCATTGAATTCAATAGATGGGTGGAGGTTGTACAGTCACAACAGCCAGAGGGTCTGAGCAATTATGTGGACCAGGATCCACTGGTGACAAGTATAACCTCCCCAAACTGGGCACAATGGCCCATGCCTGTAATCCCAGCAATTCAGGAGGTGGAGACAGGAGGATCACAAGTTTGAGAGCAGAGGTGCTCTGTGTAACTTTGAAAGACCCTGTCTCAAAAAGGAAAAAAAAAATGACCTGAGGGTGCAGCTCAGTGGTACAGCACTTGCAAAGCATGCAAGCATGAGGCCCTCAGTTCAACCCCCAGTACCACAAAAAAAGTATAAGCTCCCGAATTTGACACCCCCCCGACAGGTCCTTCAGAAATAAGACTTTCTCTCCTAATCTTCCTGGTGAGGAAATTTAGGCCCAAAGTACCAGGTGTCTGCTGGCCACCACACAGGTTCTGGGCTGCAAATACTCTCTCTGCCCACTACTAGGGACAGAGGCTCTCTCTGCAGCTATGCATGTATCACAATCCTACTCTGAGCCTCAAAGTCCCTCCTCTCCCATATCAATTTAGTTGTTATTGTTCTGTAATCTCAAGTGGGATCCCATTCAGTGCAACCCTATGTACATACAACAGAAGAAACACTCCCTGACACCGTGCCATGCCTGACACTATTGTCAGTGCTTCTCTGCTATCCATAGGGTTTTTCATGGCTGATTGTTTGGGGAGTGGGCTGCCAGGTCCTTCCCCCAAGATTACAGAACCCACTATTCCCAGGTAGACTTCCATACAAGGACTAACCAGACCCGATCCTTTTTAGCTTCCGAGATCTGACAGTTTCAGCGCCACAGTGGTGTGGCTGCAGGAAACATGTAAATTTTACCTCTGACATATGGGGATACAATGAGGCCAAATTAAAGTAGTGGCTAAGAAAGTGCCCCTGCTTGACTCAAGTACTTCATGAAAGAGAAAAGAATTCAAGGCCAAGGTACAAGAGCTGAATCAGGCCAGGATCAGAAAATCAAATCTCATGCCTCAGTTTATCTTTTTTTTTTTTTACATTAGTGGGTTTGAACCCAGGTCCCCACAAATGGTGGGCAAGTACTGCACTGTTTCAAACCCATCTCCCTGTTTTATATTTTCTTTTGAGACAGGGTCTCCTGAAGTTATGCACACTGCCTCTGGCCTGGAATTTGCCATCCTCCTGTCTCAGGCTTTGGAGTCACTGGGATTGTAGGCATGCACCATGGCACCTGGCTTCCCAGTTCATCTTAAGGCCAACCACTCAGTAGTGACTCAGCTTCCTGCCCATGGTGTGTTAACTGGAGAGTGGGGACCCAGGGTCCTAGGGTGTCAGATCTCCTCCTATAACTCTGCTCCATGGTCATGGCTCTGGAGCCCTTAGCAGGCCCTGACTTCCCATCAACCTCCTCATGTCTTGACCCTGCCACCTCTCCTCCAGCTCTGCCACTCACAACTGCTCAGGTAAGTTCTTCAGCACATGCACCAAAGAGTTTCACCCAGAAAAGCATCTCAAATACTCTCACGATGAAGAGGCATGGGGAAGCCCTAGTGTGGGTGATTAAGGGATGCAGCGTCTCTTACTGTGGGGCATGCACTGGGCATAGAGGGGTATGTTAGTCTTTTTTAATGCTAAAATCAAACACCTGACTCTTTTTCTTAAGAGGAAAGCCTGCCATCTGGAGGCTAAAGTCAGTGATCAGAAAGTCCCATCTGTTGAGGCTCTGGTGAGAGTCGCCTTGGCTGCATCTCCACACGATGGAAAAACTAAAATGGAACCAGCCATAGTGCTGAGCACGTGTGTGGACCCCCTTGATAAAAAAGTCTCTCTCATAAGAAATAGCTCATTTGAATTTTCTAGCGTTAACCCCTTCCAAGGCAGCTCCCCACTGACATAAACATCACCCACTTGCCTTCCCTGTTAAATATTCCCACCTCCTCTCACATCACCAAAATGGGGACAAGCTTCCAGCACATGAACCAGTGGGAACACACTCAAACCAGGTCAAAACAAATGGCGCTGTAGACTTGCATCTTGGTCCATGTGAGGCCTGACCCTCTGGACCCTCTGTTCTACCTTGGCAAGGCCTATCTGGAGGATGCTTGTGAAATGGAGATGGCTATCCCCCTGGATCTGCCAGCAGTGCATGAGTTCCATTTCTCTTGGCTGTGTCAAATGAGCTGACAGAAAACCTGTTATTGTTGTCAGGTGCCAGAGAGTCGGTGTCCAACTCATAGTGACCCTACACATAACAGATGGAACACTATTGTTAGGGCTTCTCTGCTATTTATAGGGTTTTCGATGGCAGATTGATTTTTGGGAGTGGGTTGCCAGGTCCTTCTCCCAAGAGTTCAGCCCCTGGTTTTCCCAGATGGTCTGCATCCAAGTACTAACCAGGCCTGACCCTGCTTCTGAGATCTGAGGGGATTTGACACCACAGTGGCAGGGATACAGGCCACAGAAAACTTAGGGGAGAAAATATTTGTTGGGGCTCAGGGTTCACAGGATTGTAGTCCACAATGGTGAGGAGACATGGCAGAGCAGCTGAGCTGTAACAGTAGGAGGTGATGAAAGAGTTCTGGAGAATTACCAAGTGAAGAATGTAAGATTACAAAGGATGGTGGAAATTTTGAGAATTTGAGATGGCAGAGAAGATGATATAAGGGGCTTTTCAAAGTCAAAGGGGAGGCCCAGGGCCACAGGTCTGATAGCCCCAGTCACGACCTGAGATCCAGTGGGAGACAACAAAGGTCAAAGAGACAGGGCACCTGACACCTGAGGCTCAGGAGTCACATAACCCTAGCCACTCTGTGTTGGCATTCTAAGCCCGGGGCAATGAGCCTCTGCGGTGAGTACCTGCAGCAGTAAGCCTCCAGCTTTGAAGGCTTGGAGCCCTAAACCTGTAGTTTCCAGGGCCTAGAGCCAACTGGTCTGGGTTTGGAAGCCCAGCATGCCATACACTGGAACTCACGGCCATCAACAGTAGGGAGCTGCCCTTTTGTCTATGCACAGTTTCTGTGCAGAGAAAGCAAAGAATCTCCCAGGCAGACTATTGTGACAATAGTGCAAAATAAGGACAGAAGGTCGGTGTTGAGAGACTTGTTGGGTGTAGCCCTCTCCAGGTCCACCAGCAGCCAGAATTACTCCAGAGCACAGCCGAGAGGAGTTGGAGCAGAGATCCAGGGCCATTTCAGGAAACTGCGTAGGGTCAAGATCGGCAAGCCTGGCTTGGTGGTGGAAATAGGCTTGTCTGCCTGAGTGTCCCTGGAAAGGCGAAACTGGGCCAAGACTGTGGCTGGGAGGGGCTGAAGGCAAGAGTCAGGATTGTTTCAGAATCTGCTCTGGGACCAAGCTAGGCAAGACCACTGGAGAGCTAGACCGCTAGGGGCCCAACCAGAGTTTCCTTACAGGTGGGATTGCTTTAGTGAAGAAGAGCTTGATCAAAAAGATTCCTTCTAGATTAAGTCTTTTTGTTATGAGAGGTCTACCTAAGTTCATCCTTACCTTTCTTTCTGTTTCTCTGTGTGCTTTTAAGGCTTTTTTACAGTGGCACATAGCTGTAATACCAGAGACTCAGGAAGCTCAGGCAGGAGGATTGCACGACTGAGGACAGAGAAGCCTGTGCAACTTAGCCAGGCCCTGTCACAAAACCAAAAGAAATAAAAGGTGGTGGAGTGTACAGCTCTGTGGTCGAACTGAGGATTTGCCTTGTGTGCATGAGGCCCTGAATTCAACAGCAAAGAGTTCAAAACATAAAAAAATACATTTTTCTCTTTTCACTGATCTTGGAGTATCCATTTATGATGTGTCTAAGTACTGTTTTCTTCAGTTTACAACTAATTTAGTCTTGTGAATTAGTAGGTAGTTTTCAAGAAGTTTGGAAAATATATAGCTTTTGTTTCCTAAGAGATTCTAATTTAACTATGTACCACCTCCCTAATGAAGTCCCATAGCTCACAGATGGTTTTTTTCCCTTTATTTTTTGATTTCTGTTTTGGATACTATCTCTCATGAACCCTTACAAAACCATTACTATTTTTCTGCAGTGTTTAATCTGCTGTTAATCTCACTAACTGTAATATATTTTCTATGTATACTAATTTGTTTAATGTCCTTTTTCACATCAATGTTCAAAGGATCCCATCCCACCTTGACTTTTGATACAATTTTAATAACTTTTTAATGTTTTATCTACCAATTCTATAACATCTGTTGTTTTGGGTTTTATATTGACTCCTCTGATAATAGATCATAGTTTTATATGCACCTATTCTAATTGATTTGGGGTACAAAATATTATGAAAGTTAATTTGGAGTACTGCATAATTCTGTGTATCTGTACATATTCTTGAGAGATGTTCTGTTACTCTTTAAGTTATTGGGAAATAGTTTGATATGGTTGACTGCTTTGAAAGGCTCTTTAGGTAGCATAAAAGTGGCTATATGCTGAAGTGAATTTCTAATCACTATGGAGATAACACTTCTCTGGGTAAACATTCCCTTCCCATGAGTAAGTTGGGATATTCCCCCATGCCGTAGGAATACCACCTACTTCCAGTCTGTGTATATTCCAATGACGGTTCCCCCTGCTTCTTTCAAGTGGTTATTCTGGATATTGTGGTTTGAGTGTATCCCCCAGAGTTCATGGTTGAACACTGACCCCCTAGTGCAACACTATTGAGATGCAGGGCTTCTACAATGTGATTATGTCATGAGGTCTCTGCCTTTATGATGGCATTGATGTCATTATGGAAGGAGAGGTTTCAATGTTCTAAGAGTAAGTTTTGTGTAAAAGCAAGCTCTAGAGTGGGGATGAAGCTCATTAGTAGAGACATACTTAGCATATGCAAGGCCCTCGGTTCAATCCCAAGCCTCTTCAGCAGTTTCTCTCTCTCTCTCTCTCTCTCTCTCTCTCTCTCTCTCACACACACACACACACACACACACTTTCTCTCCTTCTTACAATATGTGATGGATTCTGCCATACAAACTCTTCCAGCCCTGTGTTACACATTCAAAGCATAGTATCACTGAATAACCACTGAAAAGGTCTTATGCTCTGAGTAAGACTCAGGGCCTGAGCTCTTTCCATGACACCAGCCTTCCCTCAGGAGGGGATGCTGACATCTACTCCCCTTCTCTCATCCTCCCAGGCCTAGCTGTGTGGGTCCAGGTTCCAGGGGCTAAACTGAAGGGCAACAGTGGGAGGGGGTTTCCTTGTAGGATGGTCAACCTCTGAGGGAGACTCACGGTAAGAAGTAGATGGTGAATGTGATCAGGAGACTGAGGATTTGGTGAGTACACTCAAGTCATCTCCTGAGTCACTCAGCTGTTACTAGATTGAGGACTGAAGGGGCTACACAGGCCCAACAACTGTGATAAGGGCCATAGCCCAACGTATGCAGTGACCAACATTGGACTTCATTTAACCCTTCCAGATTGTGGAAACCTGCTCTGTCAAATATTTTATTTGACCTTCACACATTGCCCATTGTACAGGCTGTGAAAGACAAAAGGGCCTTTGTGTGGTCAAGTAATAACTGGAGTCCCTAGATTTATCTTGGTTGTGTCTTAACCTGGACCCCATGTAGAGAGTCATCAGACAGATCCTTCTCAGCATCTCCCAAGGCCTCATCCAAGCAGAGTGTCAAATTGGTAAAAGCGGGTTCTATCTACACATGAGTTAACCTTGAACCCGAACCTGAGCCTTCTGCACTGTAGCACACTGAGCCTGTTTTCATGGGTTTGAAGTCCTGCCTCCAGGCATCACACAGGACTCACGCAGCACACAGACATGGGGCTCACTGAGCTGAGCTGCAAGTGTTTTATTAGAGTCGGGGTCAGAAGATCTGAATCAGGTGGGTACAGGTGTCTGGATTCCGACCTCATGTGAAAAATACAATGGGGAGGGAACACGGTGCTCACATCAAGCATCAGGGGCAAAAATTCAACTCACCAAGGCCTTGACTGGTAAGGGAAGTTGGAAAAGGACTTTTGACATCACAATCCAACAACTGAGGAAGACATCATGCATTCTGGGCTGAAGATGTCACTGAGCTTTGAGTGAGACAGAGACACAGTTGGCTATATGCAGGTCCTGGACCTTTGGCAGGACTCTCCAGTCCCCACAGGATCATGTCTCTCCTCACCCACAGGGAAAAAAAAACCTTCCTCTTACTGGCTCAGCTCCATATCCAGCAATGAACTGGCTCAGGAGCCCGTCCCACACATGGAACAGCAGCCTATACCCAACTGTCGGGAGGAAGTCTGGGCAACCACCCCAGGCAGAGAGGGAAGAGGATGACAAGTTTCTGCAGGGTGTGGGGGGCTATGGATCAGTGAGTAGGGCAAGGTTTCTGTGTTGGGGCTTTTGTGATGTCTTCTGGGCCCGTGAACATATGTCACATGGATTGGCTATGTGAACATGTTATATACAAGTTATATACCAAACATGCCCACTGTACAAGTATTTGTACAAGAAATTGTGTTTCTTGAAAAACTCATATTTTCTAGTATCAGACAATCAGAACAACAGCGCTTTGGAAATAATAGGGGGAGATCTAGATGATTCTAAATCTACATGACTATAACATGGGTCATAATTAAAATGTATATCGTCAGGAGAGGCACTGAGGACCTGTGGGAAGCAGCTACATGGACCTCCAGGCTCCCTCAGTGCCTCAGGCACCTGACTGTGGAGTGGAAATTCTGACAGTGGTTCTGAGCTGATGCAGATGGAAGGAGGCTCCACCTGAGCCAGTGGAGGAACCATGGAGGCAGCACTGTGGGAGGCGAAGCTGCCAATAGGCAGATCTCAGACAGTTCCTGAAACAGAGATGAGGGTCCCGACCTGTGCCGTGCCTGCAGCTGTACCACTGTGGAGTCTGATCCCGTCAGATCTCAGAAGCTAAGGAAGGTCGGGCCTGGTCAGTACTTGGATGGGAGACCACCTGGGAACACCAGGTGCCGTGGGCTTGGGAGAAGGACCCGGTAACCCACTCCCAAAAGTCAATCAGCCACTGAAAACTCTACAAATAGCAGAGAAGCATTAACAATACTGTTTCACCTGTTGTACACAGGGTTACTGAGTCTGACACCGACTGGAAGGCACCTAACAACAACATCAACCTGTATAGATGCCTGATTAGAGGCTCTTTGTTTTCTGCCAGGATTCATATCTACTCCTCTGCATGCTCTGCTGACAGATGGGAAAATCACAGCATTGACACACTACTGGGTTGCACGGATATTACTCTCCAGTTACCAACTGTCTGGGCAAATTGGTGCTATGGGAACATTTGTGTTGGCAGAACAGGCTGGATATACATGTGGCATGTTTCATGTGACATGTTACAGGGAGGGCAAGGCTTATGTGGTTAGCTCTAGATGTTACATGTGATGCATTACCAAAGGCATGGCCTATGCTTATGCAGTTTACTGTATGCTTAATGTTGAGGGGCAGAGGGAGCTTAAGAGAGGATGTTACCATCATGACCGCATCCATGAGCTTTGATTCCAGTCTTGCTAATTGAGCAGCCATGGCTTTTTCCTGAAACTGCTTTTTCTACTTCAGCAGCATTGGTTGTATTAAGGGAAGCATAGAAATCTGGCTCACTTCCAAATAAAGTTGTTGTTGTTGTGGTGGTGGTGGTGGTGGTGGTGGTGGTAATTATTAGATGCTGTAGAGTCAGGTCTGACTCAGCGACTCCAAGCAATCCCAACAGTATATTAGGGGGTAAACCAAGAACATTGCAGACTCCCAATGAAAATACACAGATGAGAAAATGTCTCATTAAATGACCCCAAAGAGAGTGACGGGTAAAGGTTCATGAATCTCCATCTCTTGAGTGCATTGTCTCCGTCCTCATTGACCCTTCAGAGAGCCTTGCTCTCCCACAGGATGCTGCCACCCCATAGAGAGCTCATTCTCAGGAAAAGGGAGTGGAGTTAGGGGTTGAACTGAGCACACATGTGCCTGAACACTACCCCAGGCAAAGCATCTGGTACACTCCTGGCCTCACATTAGCAACACCATCTGCCACACTCTCACTTAATGTGAATACAAGTAATGAGCCTTCCACACCAAGTCACTACCTCCATTTGAAGGCTGAGCATTCAGGCGATGTACACAGTACTCCTGGGCAATGGCTTCCAAGATGCCCAGGAGATCTATAGTTGGATCCTGCTTAGATGTGAATGGAGAGCAGAGCAAGACAGAGTGCCGCAAGTTTCAGGAAGTCCATCTGTTCCCTCCATGCCAATCTCATGTGTCTCAATAACCAGCTCTTCAGTCACCAGCAAGGCGAGTGTCCCTTCCAGGGTGTTGACTGTGGGAAATCTCTGTTCAGTGCAGGGTTTCTACTGTTTTGTAAACTTCTGGCTCATAAAGATGCATCCAGCACTGTCCTCTCATGTAACAGGAGCTCCAACAACTGTGGGCAAAGACCTAGTACCCTACCCTCCACAGACTAGGAGGAAGTCAGGATGATATGAGAAGCAGATTGCCAAGGATGCTTATCCTGACATGGTTGCCTTTTGGAGAGAAGTGTTTGTACCTCCTCCTAGAGAGCAAGAGGAGTCAAACTTAGTGAAGAAGGGACAATATAAAGAGTAGAAAGGAGTATGGAAGGAACTAGCAAAGGGAAGCAAAGATTATGGAAAGTGGGAAGGGGAGGAGCAACAACAGAGAGGAATAAAGGGGGTGAGAATAATCTCAATGTAAATGAAGCAACTTCATGAGTACATGGGAAAAACAGGGGAATATAACCCAAATATGCATATGACTTTTGCTACATATTAGTCAAAAGTTTCTACATACTTTGTAAATTGATAAAAGTATAACTCAAAGTAATGTAATAGTTGGATAATGGAAAAAGCCAATGATGTATTACTCCATACTCCACCAACCTTTACCAATAAAGGAAGAAAAAAAGAGTAAGTGGAGCTGACCTTTCTGACTGGCTCCATTCTGAGCCATAATCTAATTGTTGCATCTCTATCTATACCCTGTGGTTCTTGACCATGACCCTCACCACTTTGCAAGGCTGCAAATGCAGTGCTATCCCATAATGTGGATGTGGAAATCTCAGGAGTAAAGGTCAGGTCAGTGGGACTGGAGGTAGCAAAAACATCATCTAGAAAATTGATCTTTGAATCATATGGTTGTGAAAGCTGGACACTGGAAAAAGGAAACAAGAGAAGAATTCATGCTTTTACTTATGGTGAGGGAGATGAATATTGAAGGACTGCAAAAAGAACCAAGAGATCTGTCCTAGAGGAAGTATAACCAGAGTGCGCCTTGGAAGCAGGCATGGCTAGACTGTGTCTTACGTATTTTGGACATGTAGAGAGGAGGGACCCATCCCTGGAGAAGGACATCATGTTTGGGAGAGTAGCAGGTAATCAAAATAAAGGAAAACCCTCTACTATGCCATAGTCCAGCTGCAGCCTAGGATCCAGGGGTCCCTGAAGGTGGGTGAGGAATCGGCAATGGGAGACAGAGACACAGAAAGTTGGAGGCAGTGTGATTCTGTTCTGTTTATTGCTCTGATAGCTCAGTCTTTTTGTACAGTCTTTCAGGCTTCATCCAAGCAAGCAGTAAGAGTAGTACGTGCAGTTATCCATGGAAAACAGGTTTCACAAGCTCATGCTAGTCATAATAGCCCATAGCCCAAAGCATAAACTTTACTATCTTTAGATAACAAACATCAGGGAGGTCTGTCTCTCCTCAGGCTTTTCATAAATGACAAGCCATAATAGGGTACTTGAACTCCATCCTTATTTATCATTCTAACCCCTTGTTCATTATATGCTCCTATGTAAGGCATTGGAGGGACAAGCTGACTGAAATGATAGCCTCCACTCTTTCCTCTATCTGGAACCAAGGTTTGTCTTTAGTCAGATAAGCACTTCCCCATGTTGTGTATACTGTGGCTAGTGGAACATTATTTTTCTCTTTTTGTTCTTTTAACAATTGTTATATGAAGTTTTTTATGCTAAAATCTCAGGGAGGCCTTTGTACTATGGGAACAGGCCTATGTATTCTTATTATTGTTCTATACTTTCTTTGTAAACCTTAGCTACCATAGGCAGGGGCACTTCAGTCCAAGTAGGGGCTAATAACTCAGCTTGTTGTAGCTGAAGCATAAATTGCTTAATGCTTGAGCTCCATGGTGGAAATTGTTGCCCAGCTTTAACTAGAATATTGTCCACACAGCCCTTACAATTGATGGTTGTTCCCTCTAATTCATTTACAAATCCCCCAGTCCTGCTATTCTTTCAGCATCTGTTTCATTAGAATTTAATACAATACTAGTTATGAGCATTAATTCTAAATGTGAAGTAATTATGTATATAATAATTAAAAGCAGTAATCCTATTCCCAGAAAGCAAAAAGCACATATTCCTTTTCCCCATCCCTGTCCATTTCTTGGAAGGTGAGTTCCTTGAACTCCTCTTCCCCATATCCGGACCTTGTCAGTCAATATGGTTAGAAATGGCCCTGGCACTACTAGATGGAATGACACAGTGTCTGCAACAATGGGCTTAAATATAAATATGATCATGGCACAGAACCCGGAAGTGTTTCCTTCTGTTGTACATAGAGTTGATACCCAACTGGACAGCACCTAACAACAATGACCTGGGAGGAAGTGTGTGGGTCTGGGCCTGACAAAGACACTTCAAACATCTGAGCTGCCTCAGTGATTAGATTTGGCCCCAAGGGCAGGTTTGCATCAGTTTTAGGTTCTGAGTCCCTCCCTGCCTGAGAAACCCCAAGACATGTGGCCTTGTGTGCGTCCTCATGGGCTGTGATGCTGTCATGTTATCCACCCCCTGTTTCATGCCACCTGCTTCCCCAGGCCTGAGGGGATCTCATTCCTGGACCCCATTTTGGCTCATCTGAGCTGCAGCCTTTTCCCTTTCCCTGCATATCTCCCACTTCTCCATTAGCTGACATGACCACAGGGATATTTGACCTGCATAGTTCAACCAGTACCATCAGGGAGGGACTCCCCTACAGGCCGCTGTGTGCTCTAGTTCTTAAAAGCAGAGGGCTGGGTTGGCTAGAGCTTGTACTGTGACTGCTTAGACTACTCAAGTTCAACTCAGCCTTCTACTATGGAATGCATTTTGTTGGCACAAAAGAGAAGATTGTCAGCAGGTGGAAGTGGCCCACGCATGTAATCTTAGCTCTAGGGAGAAGGAGATCTGGAATGATTTGAGAAACAAAGTAAATAGCACGATTTGATTGTAATCCTATAATAAAATATGAGCCCAACTGATAAAATAAATATGTATTTGAATAAATGTAAAGGAACAAAAGATAAAATGTTATTTACACAGGATTTCCTAGGAGGATATATACATAATCTTCCAAGGAGCTGTTCTTTACCTCCTGAATGGTTGGGTAGATGTGGCAAAACAGAAGAGGAGGGAAAGAAGAGAACAACAGGGAAGCCCTACAAGCAGAAAACAAAATAAGAGATGCAGTGGTTACTGATAATGAGTGAAAAGACATGTTGATGTCATCTATGCCCAGGTACTATGTGACCAGGTCCCTTGACTTCTGTGAGTAATAATAAAAAATGAAAACACTAACCCTTGCCCAAATGACAAAAATACCAGGCAAATTAGGTTTGAAGCTGGGAGGTTCATTCAACTATAGAGTGCCTGTCTAGCACGAAGATGTGATTTCCATCCCAAGCAGTGCAAAAAGAATAAAGAAACCTCTGCCTGGGGGGTGTTCTACCATATGTTATCAGTCCTCTTGGTTTCCAAGGTCCTAAAACAGAGAACAGAAAATTTGACATCAAACAGAAGATAAGCAGAACCACTGTCATGGCACAACTGAGAGAGGTTGGAGCAGACATCCAGGGGCATTTCAGGATTCTCTGTGGGATCAAGACACACAATCCTGGCTTGATAGTGCAGATAAGCTTGTCTCTCAGAGGGTCTGTGGCTCCACAGAACTGTGCCAAGACTGTGGCTGAGAGGGGCTAGAGACAAGAGGCAGGAGTATTTCATGATCGGATCTGAGACCACAGTGGGCCAGCCTGTTGGATGGCACCGACAGGGGAGTTTCCAATTGTTGCTTTAAGGGTGAGATTCCTTTGGCGAAGAGGTGCTTGCTTGCTCAAAATCCCAGGCTCCTTCTGAAATAAGCTGTTTGTTATAAGAGGTCTATTGTCATTCTTACCCTTGTTTCTGTTTCTTTGGTTGCTTTTAAAATTTTCCTTTTAGGCAGGGATGGTAGCGCATTCCTGTGATCCTAGAGATTCAGGAGGCTGTGGCTGGAGGATCAGAAGTATAATGCCAGAGGCAGCCTGTACAACTTAGCAGCTACCCTGTCTGAAATTCTTTTAAAAAATTAACAAGTGGTGGAGAATGCAGCTGGGTGATAGACCACTTGTTCTACATGTGCAACGCCCCAGGTATAACCCACAGTAGTGCAAAAATCTTTAAAGTATATAGATTTTTCTCTTTTCATTAGTCTTAAGGAATCTATTTATGATGTATGAGCATAAGTATCAATTCCTTCATACTTTTAAAGCTTAAAATTAAATTAGTCTTTTGGACTGATAATTATGTCGTTTTCACAAAATTTGGAAAAACCACAGCTCTTGTTCCCAAAGAAATTCCAACTAACTCTATGCCACCTCCCTAAGGATGTCTCAAAGCTCACACACCTTCTTGTCATTTTTCAGGTATTTTCAGATCTTCATTTTAAATACTTTCTTGCATGGTCTCTTATGATCTCATTTCTATTTTATTATGCAGTGTTTAATGTGTTATTAATTTTGCCCAATGTAATATATTTTCTGGGCTGGGATTTGGCTCAGTTGGTAGAGCGCTACGCTGCAGTCTCTGAGGTCCCGAGTTCAATTCCCAGCACCATAAAAATGGGAGAAGGGCCTGGCAATCCACTCCCAACGCAATCCGGAAACAGTCAGCCATTGAGAACCCTGTGAGGGTCTCTATGAGTTGGATACCGACTCAACGGCACCTAACAACAACAACAACAAACAATATTTTTTCTGCCTGTAGCCATAGCCCTGTGGCATCTGATCCCGTCAGATCTCGGAAGCAAAGCAGGGTCAGGCCTGGTTAGTACCTGGATGGGAGACCCCCTGGGAACACCAGAAGCTGTAGGCTTGGGAGAAGGACCTGGCAACCCCCTCCCAAAATCAATCTGCCATTGAAAACCCTATGAACAGCAGAGAAGCACTGACAATGGTGTTTCGCCTGTTGTACAGAGGGTCACTATGAGTCGGATACCGACTTGACAGCACCTAACAACAACAACAACAACAATATATTTTGTATGTACACAAGTCTGATTTGCATCTCTTATTTATGTGTTTTATTTATGTGTTATGTATTCACGCTGAAATGTTCCTGTGCATTTTTGAACATTTAATTTTAATAACTTTTTAATAACATTTTAATAAAATTTTAAATGTTTTACTACTGTTATTTTCCCATCTGTAATTTCTGGGCCTGATAATAAATTCTAATTCTCTATGGACATGTGCTTATTGTTTTTGGATGCAAAATATGAAATTTAATTTTAGGTGCTGGATAATTGTGTTCCTGTAAATATTTGTGAGTATTGTTCTGTTATTCAGTTATAAGTAATTTGGAAATAATTTGATCCAGTTAAAGCTTTCTTTTCTTTTTGTTTTTGATTTTGGGTTTTTTTTTTGAGACAGAATCTCTCTAAGTTATTCAGACTGCCTCTGGTCTGCAACTTGTGAACCTGCCTCTGGCTCCTGAGTTGCTGGGATTATAGACATCCACCACCACACCCAGCAGTGTTTTGTTCTGTTGTACTAGGTTCACTATAAGTAGGACCTGACTCTATGACACAAAACAACAGTAAAAACATTGCCCAGGTCTAAGGTCAAATGTAATTTTTATAGTGAAGTGTGTGCCTTAAAGGAAAGGGGAGACGTCCAATATCTGGTGTCTGGTTTGTAAAGGGTTTAAGGCACCTGTCTAATATTTCCAGAAGGAGGGGCCCATAGGTGCAAGCCACAGAATAATCTGCCTTTGTTCACTTCCGGGCAGCCATCAGTCCTGGCCAGGGGTGTGGGGGCCTATTAGAAAATATCCTATATTTCCATAGGAAATATAGGAGAAGGGAAAAATCAATGAGAAGATAACCCATGATTATGTACAAATTTATTACATATTAACTCATCTTCCTACCTTTTTCTTTCCTTCTCTTCTTGAGTTTATACAGTTTTATAAAATATGTAAGTTGATAAATGAATAAGCAACAGTGACTTAACAATTGCATAATGGATATTGCAAAAGATATATTACTCTGTACCCCATCGGCCTTTATTAATAAATAAAATAGATGCAAAAAACAAATAAACTTGACTTCTAGAGCATCCCTGGCTGGGCCAAACAATGCTATGACTGTGATAGAGAGAGGCTGAAGATAAGAGTCAGGACTGTTTCAGAATCTGACCAAGGTGGGGAAACTCACTGGATGGCACCAACAGGAAAGTCCATAGCAGCTTCCTTACCTGTGGGATTGCTTTACTGATGATGGGCTTTATCATAATCCAGGACTCCTTCTTGAATAAGCCTGTTTATTATTAGAGGCATGTGGTCCTTCTTATCTTCCTTTCTGTTTCTCTGGATGCTTTAAAGATTTCTCTATTTGCTGGGTGGGGAGGCACACTTCTGTGCTCCCTGAGGTTGGGATTGCTGAGACAGGGGAATTGCAAATTTGAAGCCAGACACAGCCTATGCAACTTAATTGGCCTTGTCTCAAAATAAAATTAAAACTATTAAAAGGTGGCTGAGTGTGTAGCTCAGGTGTAGAGCACTTACATCACATATATGAAGCACTGGCTTCAACACCTAGTACTACAAAAGAATCACAAAGTTGTTATTTCACGTTCCTGCTGGTGTTGAGGAGTCTGCCTGTCTTGTACCTAATCATCTTTTTCTTTGTGTTTCTTGAGCTCAACTTTCAGTTAGTCTTTTTGGTTGGTAAGTACATAGTTTTTACCTAAGAGATTCCTACTAAGCAAGTGCTGCTGCCTTAATGATGTCCTATAGCTCACAGTTTTGTTTTGTTATTCTGTTAATCATTTTACATTTTTCTCTGACTTTCATTTTGGATACTGTTTCTCACGGTCTCTTCCAAACTGATTACTATTTTATTCTGCAATATTTATCTGCTGCTAATTTCAACCACTGGAATATATTTTCTATGTTTATGAGTTCGATTGGACCGTTTATATGTATATCTGTTTCTCATTTATGTTGAAACAATCTTGTCCCTTCTCAAACATTTGATACAATTTTAATAACTTTTAAAATGTGTTCTCAAGCATTCCTAACATATCTGTCATTTCTGGTCTTTTTACATTGATTGACTGTTCTCATATTACATTAGTTTTCAATACAGACATGCTAATTATTTTTAGATACAACATATTAGGAAACATAATTTTAGGCGCTAGATAGTTCTGTTTCTATAAACACTCTTGCATATTTCCCCTTATTCATTTAAATTATTTGGAAATAGTTTGATGCAGCTGAAGCTTTTTGAAGGCCTCTTAGGTGGCATAAAAGTGGCCACGTGGAAAATGAATTTCATATCACTACTGAGATAATATTTTTCTCAGTGTGCTACATCTCTCACCATGAGTAAATTGGGATATTCCCTCCATGCTGGGACCTTGACCCTTCACAGCTAGGCCAGGAAGAATGGGAGAAGGGGAGAAGATATTAGAAGCTGTTCCTGATGGGAAGCGGTTGTCATGGAAAGAGCTGAGGTTCTCAGGTCTTACTTACAGCATAGGACCTTTTGGGATAGTTTTCAGTGGTATTATGCTTTGAATGTGTAACAGTGTTGGTTAAAAATGCATCCCCCAATGCCACAATGTAGATAGGAGATTTAAGATGTGGTTATGCCATGAAGGTTCTGCTTTTATAGTAAAATTGATGTCATTATAACAGGAGAGGATTCAATGTTGTGAGAGTGGCTTGGAATAAAATAGAGTTACACACTAGGAATGAAATTCAGTGGTAGAGACATGCTTAGCATATGCAAGGCCCTGGGTTCAATCCCAGGACCACTCCTAGCCGCTTTACCATTCTCCCTCTCTCTCTCTCTCTCTCTCTCTCTCTCTTTCTCTCCCCTTTTCCTCATTCTTTCACTTTCTCCCTTATCATGTGATATATTCTGCCACAGAAATTTCTTCCGAATCAGCTTCTAATCTCCACTGCCCTTCTCCCATTCTTCCTGGCCTAGCCATGAGGGGTCCAGGTCCAAGGGACAGAATAAAGTGAAGCAGTGGGAGGTAGTTTCCTTCCAGAATGGTCACCTTCCTAGGGAGGCTCAACCTAAGAAGTAATGGTGAAAGACACTGGGAGGGCAAGGGGATTGGTGAGTACATCAAAGCCATCTCCTATGTCACACAGCTGTTACTGGATTGTGGATTGAAGGGGCTACATAAGCCCAGCAACTGTGATAATGGCCAGAGCCCCACATGACCAGTCAGTAGGAATTGGCTCTATTTTTACTCATCCATATGTTGAAGGCTGCAGTTCTATATATGATATTTAACCTTCACACAATCCTGGTTTTACAGGCTCAGAAAAAAAATGCTTTCCTATGATCAGAGAGTTACCGGCAGTGCCTAGATTTTGGTTCAGTCTGAAACCCCCATGCATTGAGTCACCTCTGGGGCCTTCTGATTATCTCCCACGCCTCCTCCAAGGAGGATTTCAATCCTACAAAAATGAATTCAATCTATACATTAAATTTAATTTGAACAAGAACCAGAACCAGAACCTTCTCCATTTAAACACATTGAGTCTGTTTTCGTGGGCTTGATTCCCTGCCTCCAGGCAGCACGCAGCACTCACACAGCACACAGAGTTGGGGCTCACAGAGCTGAGCTGCAAGTGTTTTATTAGAGTCAGGGTAATAAAGACTGAATCAGATGGGGACAGGTGTCCGGATTCCGGCTTCAGGTGAAAACCAGAACAGGGTAAGAAGATGGTGCTCACATCAGTCATCAGTGGCAAATTTTCAATTCCAAAATGCCTTGATTAGTTATGGGGGGTAATTGAGCAAGTCCTGTAGACGATGGAGTTCTGCAAGTGAGAAACAGAGAAATAGGAGGCTGTATGCAGGTCCTGGACGTTCAGCAAGACTCTCCAGTCCCACCAGGATTATCCCACTCTTCACCTACAGGGACAGAAACTTCTCAGTGATCCTCTCTATCCCCAGGGGTGAACTCTGAGCCAAGTGCCCATACCTAGAGAGGGAGGTGAAACCTGACTGCAAACCTTAGGAAGGAGCGTGAAGAACCATCCCAGGGATGGAAGAAAGGAGAGAAACAGGTTCTTGAGCATGTGTAGAAGGTTGAGTCTGGGGGCTAGGCAAGGGGTGTTTGTCTACGTTGTTTTTTTTCTGTATTAGGGCTGTTCCTAGGACCTCCCATCTGCATGCTTTGCAAGTCCTGGACCACTGAGCTGTGGTCACAGCCCTTTCTTTCTTTCTTTCATTCATTCATTCTTTCTTCTTTTTTTTTTTTTTTTTTTACTTACTTTTTTGGACAGGGTCTTGCTAAGTTTCCCAGACTTCCTCTAGTCTCAAACTTGCAAACCTCCCACCTTCGCCTCCCTAGCCACTGGGAATAAGGCCTGAGCCACCATGCCCGGATCTATGTCTATGTTTTTGTGGTGTTTTCTGTGTCTTAGGCCATATGTCAATTGTATTGGATTTACGATGGTGTTATATACAAGTTATAAACAATCTCATGTGCCCTCTGTGCATATACTAGAACAAGAAATTCTATTTTTGAGAAGCACACATTTTGTAGTATCAGACCCTCCAAAACAAAGCACATTAAGTATGAGAGGCAGACTGTTCAAAATCTGCATAACTATCACATGAACAATTATCAAGAAATAGATCATCAGGAGACCGACACACTGAGGGCCTATGAGAAGCATCTGCCTGGAACTCCAGGTTCCCTCAGCACCTCAGGCACATAAGCCATTGAATGGAAATTCTGTCCTTGTCCCTGAGATGATGCAAATGGAAAGAGACTCCACCTGAGCTGGTGGAGGAGCCATCAAAGAAGGCAGTATGGGAGGTGAAGATGGCAAGAGACAGACCTCAGACCGTTCCTCAGGTGGAGCTGATGGGTCCCACCTGTGCAGCTGATTGGTGTCATAAGAACACAGGGGCCACAGAGCAGGCTGGATGAGCATGTGGCATGTGGCACATGTCACGATACAGGAGGAGCAAAGGCTTATGTGTCCAACAGTAGACCTCATGTGTCATGCATTACCAACTGCATGGTCTATTGCTAGACAGTAGTGTACCATATGCTGCATATTGAGAGGAGTAGGGGATGTAAAGTGGAACTTACCAGGGTTCTACATTCCTTGAGCCAGGATACATATTTTGTAAGGTAGCACCTCTGGAGTTTAAATAAGGCAACTCTTTGTCTTTCGATAATCATGTCCCTATTCAGGGAGGCCTCCATAAGCAACGCATTATCCAAAAATGTTGCCAACAGTAAATTGGAAAGGTTGCAAGTTATATCTGAGAAAACAAATGAAGAAAAATGCTCGGTTAGGGCAGCCCCAAGGGTGTGATAGGTTCATGATTCCTTACCAGGGACATCCAGTGACACCAAACTTCCTCAGAGCCCTGCTCTCCCACAGGAAACTGACATGCCAGGGAGCTCATTCTCTAGGGAGCATCTCAGAAGGAGTCCTGTTAAGGGCCAGGTCTGGGTACACATCTGGCTTGACTTCCTCCATGGGCAAAGCATCCTGCACGCTTCTGGCCATCCCATTAGCACCATCATCTGAATCTTTCTCTTCCTACTGTGCACAAATCTCATGATCCTCTTATCACCAAGACTCTCTCTCCATATGAAAGCTGAGAGATTAAGGGGATTTCCACAGGATTCCTTGACAATGGCCTTCCAGATCCCCCTACATCTGCCCCCAGATGCTGCCTGGAAATGGCCAAGGGAGTGGGAGCGTGGTGTGAGAGAGAGTGGGGCCATACCTTCCCTTCCTCCCAAACTCACGTATATGCCTGCCCGGTTCACTCATGCCGAATGGTCCAGTCAACAGCAACACCAGAACAAGCAGTGTCCCCTTCATGGTGTCAACTGCTGGGATGCTCCTCTACTCAGACAGGGATTCTGCTGTTTTATAGCCCACTTCCCACCCCTCCCAGGAGCTCCAAATGCCTGTGGGCAAGAAACTGATACCCTTGGCTCTCCAAGGCCCCAGGAAGAGTCAGAATGGAAAGCTCCTCCCACTCTGAGGAGCCAATTGCCAAGCATGTGTATTCTGATGGGGTTGTCTCTGGGACAGATGTCATTGTAGCTTGGCCTAAAGAGCAAGGGGAGCTGACTTTTCTGACTAGCTCCATACTGAGCCAGAATTGTATGTTGTCCTGGCAGCAATCATCACCCATACTTCTTAGCTATGTCCCTGCCCCCTTCTGTCTGCAAATGCACTAAGGTCCTATAATGTAGATATGCAAACCACAGAGCCCAGGGCATGTACATGAGACAGGAAATAGCAGAAAGATCATCAAGAAAACTGATATTTTCCCGGGATTTTAACTTACAAAGTGTGTGGATCTGGCCCTGACAAATATACTTCAAACATCTGAGCTGCCTCAGTGATTGGCTTCCTCCCCCAGGACAGGTTTGCACCACGTTTAAGCTGAGTCACTTCCTGCTTGGGAAATCATAAGACATGTTAGGGAGTGTTTCATTCTCTTGTACATAGGGTCAATGTGAGTCAGACCGCACTCGATGGCACCTAACAACCACCACAACAACATGACCAAAGCCCTTGTCTGAGTATTTCAGTGGTAGTACCTGTGGCTAAAGCCACCTCACCTCTAGCAGCTAGCAAGTGTGGGTCGGGTTACACTGTCCTCAGGGACAACTGACCTCTGTCCTATCCACCCTTCTCTGGAGGAAATCCTGGGTGGTGTGAGGCCACTTGAGGCTACTCTAAGTACATTCATACACTGGATGTGATTAGTAGAGGTGAGGGCAGCAAACTCCAGAGTATCACCATCTAAATGTGCTTCATGAAATGGTCTTGTAACTAGGCATGAGGGATTAGGGTTTGTTGATATTCTCAGGACTCCTATGCACATGGTCACTGGCAGAACAAATTGCGTAATGGTTCTACACTGGTAAACATACTCAGGTTGTTTACATGAAGACTTTTGATACCCAGACAAGAAAGTGAAAGTAAAGAGAACAGTGACTGTGTAGTCCGGGCATGTCCCCTGGGACTCACTAACAGCCTTGTTTTTTCACGTTCACTTTTGCTTCTGATTAAGCAAAATGAACTTCTCCTGTGTGATCTGCTGTGGATGTGATATTTTCCTAGCTAGCCTTCAAAAGGGTGTGGTTAGCTAGGATATAATCAGCATGTGGGTTTCCAATTGTTTTTGGTTTTTCCAGAAAAGCAGGTGATCTAGATTTTTGTATTGAATTATTCCATTCAAAGTTCTATGGAAATTTAATTTGCATGCTATATAGTGTGCATAAAATGTGATATATGATAAGTTGTATCTAATGTATATACCCATGAAATGATCACCCTGCAAAGACCTGATTGGGTGGTTACCTACCACTATATGAAAAAACTTATATTCAAGGAAAACCCTATGAATGTACAATGTGTTAAAATTCCCAGCTCCTATTTGCTTGATGACATGAAAGAGTATACGATTGTTGCCATTTTCTGTTTATGGTCATTTGTGTTGTAGCAGTCAGGTTTCATCGAGTTTCAATGTATTTCTGTATTTAGTTTGCATAGGATGAGCCTTCAAGGAAAAGCTGCTCTCTACTAAGAACCAGAAATAAAACTAGAAAAAACAACAAAGGTATATTTATCCAATAGATAAGGTACCCTAAAGAAGAAACACAAGAAATATGAAAAAGCAAGAAAACGCAAGAAGAATGTCTTCTCCAGGAAACCATGGCTGTTCAATTCCCAGGACAATAAGCCTCTGCCTTGAGCCCTAGGGGTTGGGATTTAGCTCAGTGGATAGAGCACTGCTCTGCACTCTCTGAGGACCCAGGTTTGAACCCAAGCACTGCTAAGATGGGAGGATGTGGCAATTCACTCTGAAATCAATCTCAAAATAATCAGCTATTGAAAACCCTATGAGGGTTGACTGAAGAACAGCTAACAACTACCACAACCACCACCACCACCACAACAACAACTTCAGTACTTAAAATAGTAACCCTCCAGCTTGACGTCTTGGAGATATAAACTTGTAGTTCTCAGGGCTTAGAGCTGAACACCCTCTAGATTTGGAAGCCTAGCATGGGAGCCTCTGGAATTCAGGGCCATCAACACTAAGGGATCTGCCCCTTTGTCTCTTCACAGTTTCCATGCAGATCAAGCAAGAGGATCCTCAGGGAGCCTTCTGAGAGTATAGTACAAAACAGATCAGACTGGTCAGCTGCCAAGGACACCTGCATGCGCATGACTCTCTCCAGGGACCCAGCAGGCAGAACTGCTCTCAGTGCCCAATAAGATGGATTAGAGCAGAGATCCAGGGCCATCTGGAGCCTCTCTGGGTTCTAGACAGGCAAGACAGGCTTGGTAGTACATAAACTTGATTTCCAGGACATCCCTGGCAAGGCAAATCTGTGCAAACACTGGGGCTGAGAGGGCATGAAGACAAGGGTCAGGGCTGAAGACAAAGGTCAGGGCTTATTCAGAATCTACTGAGGCCAACATGGGCAAGACGCTTGGGTGGCACAACAGGAAGCTTACCAGCAATTTCCTCACCGGTGGGATTACATGAGGGAAGATAGGGGCCAATCAAAGTAGGGCAACTTTTGGACTAAGTCTGTTTGTTATTAGAGGTCTTCTGCCATTCTTACTTTAGTGTCTGTTTCTTTAGATGCTTTTATGACTTTTCTCTTTGCTGGGCATGGAGGTGCCCTTCTGAAAACCTAGAGGCTGAGGATGCTGAGGCAAGAGGACCATCAGTTTGAGGCCAGAGGCAGCCTGGGCAAACTAATTGGCCCTGAATTTTTAAAAAAATAAAGATGGCGGATAGTGCAGTTCAGTTGTAGAGCGCTTACTTCACAAGTGTGAAGCCTTAGTTCAACACCCCAGTACTCCAAAAAAAATTAAAAATTGATTTTTCTGTCTCTCACTGGTGTTAAGGAGTCTTTGTATTTTGTGCCTAAGTATCCTTTTTCCCTTCATGCTCCCTGAGATTAAAGTTAATTTAGTCTGTGAGTTTGTGTGAAGGATTTTTTCCCTAAGAGATTCCTGTGAACTATGTATCATGTTGTTAATAATGTCCCAGAGATCAGAGATCTATTTGTCAATTTTCAGCTTTTCTCTGATTTTCATTTTGTGTACAGTGTCTCATGGTCTCCTATAAATTCATAATTATTTTACCCTATTGTGTTAAATCTGCTGTTAATGTCACACAATGGAATATGTTTTCTGCATATATGAGATTGATTGGTGTCTCTTATTTATATCAGTTTGGTATCCATGTTCAAATGATCTCATTCCTTTTAGAACATTCAATAAAATTTTAATAGCTTTTTAAATATTTTGTCTACCATTTCTAACACAATGGATGTTTCCGGGACAGTTTATATTGACTGACTCTTCTGATAATAAATTATATTTTCTATGAGCATGTGCTATTTAGTTTTTGGATGCAAATTGTTAAGAAACTTAACTATGTTCTGATTTTATTTGCTGAATAGTTTTGTGTTTCTGTGAATATTCTTGAGTATTGTTCTGTTATTCAGGTAAGTTATTTGGAATCCTTTAATCCAGTTGAAGCTTTTCAAAACCTTTTAGGTGACATAAAACTGTCCATGTGTTAAAATGAATTTCATGTCACTATGGAGATAACATTTTTGTGAGTATACTACAACCCTCAACTGAGGTATTCCTCACTGGCTAGTAGGAATACAACCTATATATGGTGTATGTACATGCCAGCCATGTTCCCTCTGCTTCTTGCAGGTGGTTATTCCCTGGTAGTGTGGTTTGTGTAGGATACCCAAAGCTCATGGGTTGAAAACTACTCCCCAATGTTATAACATGTGGAGAGACAGGACATCTAGGGAGTGATTATGTCATGAAGCCAATGCCTTTATACTGGAATTCATGTCATTGTAACAGGAGAGGTGTCTGTTTTATGAGGGGGTTTGGTATAAAAGTGAATTCCAGATTGGGAATGAAGTTCAATTGTAGAAACATGCTTAGCATATTCAAGGCCCTGGTTTCAATACCAGGACCATTCCTGGCCTCTTTAGCATCCTCCCCTGACCCCCAACCCCTCTCTTTTCCACTCTCCCTCTATCTTTCACTGTATAGTACAATCTGCCACACAAACTCTTCCACCCTTGTGTTACGTATTCAAAGCCCAGTACCAATGAATAACCACTCAAAAGTCTTATGCTATGAGTAAGACCTGGGGGCCTGAGCTCTTTCCTTGACAACTGTCTTCCCTCAGGAAGAGTTTCTGACATCCACTTCCTTCTTCCATCCTTCCTTCAGTAACTGTGTTTCAGGTCCCAGTTGCAAGACTTAAGAACAGCAGTGACAGGGGGTGTCTTGCAGAATTGTCAGCCTCCTAAGGAGATTGACCTACGAAATAAAGGGTGAAAGTCACCAGCAGACCAGGAGGATTTGGTGAAGTATACCCAGTCATTTATTGAGTCATTCAGCAGTTACTAGATTGGGGATTGCAGGGGTTACATAGGCCTGGTAATTGTGATGAAGACTAGAGCCCAACATGTACAGTCAGGAGAGTTTGACTCCATTTTTCCCATCCAGTCTGAAGACTGTGGTTTCATATTTGTTATTTAACCTTCCCCAAATCCCCATTTTACAGGCTCAAAAGGAAAAAAAAATGGGATCATGTAGTTACTGGTAGTTCTGGTTCAGTAGTCACTGGTTCAGTCTGAACCTGGTCATCATGTACTGAGTCACCAGACATATCTTTTTCATCATCTCCCAAGGCCTCCTCCAAGCAGGGCCTCAAATCCTCAAAAATGGGTTCAAGCTGTATATAGATGTAATGAACTGGAACCAGAACCTTCTGCATTTTGACATATTGAGCCAGTTTTCATGGGCTTGAAGCCCTGCATCCAGGCAGCACACAGCTCTCACATAGCACACAGAGTTGGGGCTCACAGAGCTGAGCTGCAAGTGTTTTATTAGGGTCAGGGTGACAAAGACCCAATCAGGTGGGGACAGGTGACCATGATTCCAGCTTCAGGTGAAAACCAGAACAGGGTAAGAAGATGGTGCTCACATCAGTCATCAGTGGCAAATTTTCAACTCTGAAATGCCTTGATTAGTCATTGATGGCAAGATGAGCAAGATGGGCTGAGAATGATTGAGTTCTGTAAGTGAGCATCACAGAGAAACAGGAGGCTGTATGCAGGTCCTAGACCTTTGACAGGACTCTCCAGTACCTCCAGGACCATCCCACTCCTTACCCCCAGGGACAGAATATTGTCAGGGATTCATCTCCATCCCCAGGAATGAACTCTGATCCACTTGCTACACAACTATCTGCAGGGAGTCTGAGCACCCATGCCAGGCAAGGACGGAAGGAGAGGAGAAGGTTCTGCAAGGTGTGGTGGTGGGTGATTCAGGGGAGGGCAAGATGGGTGTGTCTGTGTTTTTGTGGTATCTTCTGTGCCTGAGGCCATTGGTCAAGTGTATTGGATTTGTGAAGATATTACACAGAAGTTGTAAACAATCTCATGTATGCTTTGTACATGTATTTGAACAAGAGATTCTATTTTTTGAAAAGCACACAATTTCTAGTATCAGATAGTCAAAAACAACTACATTTTAGGAATTAGATACAGACTACTCAAAATCTGTATGACTGTCACATGAACAATTATTAAAAGATAGACCATCAGGAGATATCCTGAAGGGCCTGTAGGAAGCAGCTCCCTTGACCTCCAGGGTCCCTCAATGCCTCGTACACCCAGGTGTGGAATAGAAACTCTGGCAATGGTCCTGAGACAATGCAGATGAAAGGAGGCTCCACCTGAATCAGTGGAGGAGCCATCGAGGCAGCACTGTGTGGTAAAGCAGCCAATAGGCAGACCATGGACTGCTCCTAAAATAGTGTCAATGGCTCCTACTTATGCAGGTGATTACTATCATAGGAACAAATGTTGTAGCACAGTAGTTTGGATGTGCACATGACATGTGGTATATGTCATGCTATATGGGCAGGAAGGTATATATGCTCAAGAGTAGACCTCATATGTCATGCATTGCCAATTGCGTGGTCTATTTGTAAACATTGATCTACTGTATGCTGCATGTTGAGAGGAGTAGGGGACTTAGAGAGAAAGTTACCCGGACATTAAATTCCTTTAGCCATGCTTAGGCTCCTGATGAGTAGGAGCAATCTTGGATGTTACCTACACTTGCCATTTCACCCTTAATAATGTTGGTTGTATGAAGGGAACCATCCGAATCTGACATCCTTTTCCAAAATGTCTGAGTGGGTAAAGTTGGGCGATCACACATGGGACCTAAAAAGAACACAAACAGGAAAAGGGCTTCTTATGGCAACCCCAAGGGTGGGAGAGGTGCAGGTTCATGATTCCCCACTGATTATATTGTTTCTCCTCAATGAACTTGCACAGCACCATGCTCTCCCACAGGAAACTGGCATCCTGAGAGTTCATTCTCTAGAAGGTACACACAAAAGAAGGGAGTTTCATTAGAGGCCAGGACTGGGGACACATCTTCCCTGACCTCTTCCATGGGCAAAGCATCCTGCACATTTCTGGCCATCCCACTGGCACCACCACCCATCTGACTCTCCTACTGCACACACAGCTATGATCCTCCCATCATTGAACCTATCCCTCCATTTGAAGGCTGAGCGATTCAGGGGATTTCCACAGGGATCCTGGGCAATGGCCTTCCAGATCCCCCTACAGTTACCCCCAGATGCTGCCTGGAGATATTCAAGGGAGGGTGGTGTGAGATAGAGTGGGGCCATCTTTTCCCTCCTTCCCGATCTCATGACTACTCATGCCCAAGGCTCCAGTCACCAGCAACACCAGCCCAAGCAGTGTCCCCTTCATGGTGTCATCTGCTGGGACACTCTATTCAGGCAGGGTTTCTGCTGTTTTATAAACCTCTGGCTTATAAAGGCTCATCCAACTAAGCCCTCACCCCTCCCAGGAGCTCCAAATGCATGTGGGCAAGGGTCTGGTATGCTTGGCTGGCCAAGGCCAGTGGGAAGGAAGGATGAAAAGCCCCTCACACTTTGAGAAGCCAGTTCCTAAGGATGTTTACCCTGATGGAGCTGCCTTTGGGACAGAAGTGCTGGTACCTTTGCCTAAAGAGCAAGGGGAGCTGATCCTTCTGACTGGCTCCATTCTCATCCTAAATCTCTGCTGTTCCATTCCCACCTAACTGCCAACTGTGATTCCTAGCCATGTCCTTCTTACCTTTGGCTGCAAATGCCGTACTGTCTCATAATGTGGATATAGAAACCACAGAGTCAATGGCAGGTCAGTGTGACTCACATTTGGCTGATATTATAACCTGAGAGTACGTGTGGAGGTCTGTGTCTGTCAAAGACACTACAAATATCTGAGCTGCTTCAGTGATAAAGTTTGTTCCTCCAGGATAGAGTTGCACCATTTTCAAGCTCTGAGTTTCTTCCTGCTTGGGAAATCCCAAAACATGTGGTCTTAAGTGTGTCCTCAGGGGCTGGTGATGCTCTCATTTTACCATGCCTTACCCTGCCTTATGCCTTAAGCTTCCCCCAGCAGTAAGTCAGCTCATTGCCGGCCCCTTTCTGATTCACAGTAGCTATAGCCTCGTCCTCTTTCCTGCCTATCTCATGCTTCTGCACCAGCTGACAGGACCCCAAGAAGACTTGAACTGCAAAGTTCATCCTGTAATGGCAGGGAGTGGTTTACTGAACAAGCCCTGGGGTGCTGAAGTCCTATAGAACAGACTTCTGGGTTGACCAGAGCTGTGACTCTGTCTGCTTAGATTTCACAGGTCCAACTCAGTCTTCTACCCTAGAAAAGTATTTTCTGGCACAAAAAATGAGACTGTCAGCAGGTGGGGTTGACACAGGCCTTTAATCTCAGCCCTTGGGTGATAGAGATCAGTAATGACTTGAGAGGTAATGTAAATAAGAGTACTGGTTTATACACCTGTTTTCAACACCATATGAGTGCTACTGATGTTAATAATTGAGTAGTTGAATAAATATAACTGAACAAAATATAAAATAGTCCCTATGAAATAAATCCAAGGAGGAAATATAGATGATTCCCCAAGAAACTTCCCCATAGCACCTTTCCATACTCCCAGAGGATGGTCTGGATGTGGCTGAAGTGAAAAGGATGGAAAGGAGAAAACATCAGAGAAGCCCTACAAACAAGATGCTAATCAAGAAATCCAGTTATAAGTGTTAACTTGTGATAAGACATGTTGATGTCATCTATACCCACATAGCCTGCAGCCATACCACTGTGGCATCCCATCCCATCAGATCCTGGAAGCTAAGCAGGGTTAGGTCTTGTTAGTTTTGGATGGGAGACTGCCTGGGAACACCAGGTGCTGTAGGCTTCGGAGAAGGACCTGACAACCCGGTCCCAAAAACAAACAGCCATTGAAAGCCCTATGAATAGCAGAGAGGCACTGACAATAGTGTTTTAACTGTTGTGCATAATGTCGCTATGAGTCGGGCACCAACTCAATGGCAACTAATAACAACAACAATACCCAGATACCATGTGATACTACTTCTGTAAAGTCTTTACAGAAACCAATCCAGAATCTAAACAATATGAAACAGACCAGACAAACTAGATTTTGGGCTCAGGTTTTCACTCAGAGGCAGCCCTCTTGTCTAGCATGAATTCCTGTTTTCCACCCCCAGTGCTGCAAAAAAGGGAAAAGACAAAATTCTGCTTAGGGTATATCTTATGATACACTAGCAGTCCTCTTGCTTGGCAAGGTCATAAGAAAAGAGGGAGTGAACAAATATTACAGACCAGAGACAGTTGGCATGTGGAATTCAGTACTGGGCACTTTACTAAGACAGTTACTGGATGTGGATCCTGTTTGGCACAGGATCCTAATTGTTGTCAGACACTTTGCTCTGAGGCTCCAGTGCACCTCATTCTGTCACTGTTAGCTTTGAGTGAAGGACAGTCAAGCGCCTCTACCAAAAGACTGTGTAAATCTGACTTACCAAAATATTTAAATCCTTTATTTTGTAAAATTGAGACCAGCCAATTTCATGAACATAAACACAGCAAATACAGGTACAAAATATTCTTCTTGCTTAGTGCATTGGATCACACCTGTAATGCCTGTGCTCAGGGGGCTGAGGAAGGAGGGTTGTGAGTTACAAACCAGCCTACATTACTGAGGCATACCTCATGTCCTGAAAAATGGTCTTCTGTATAGACTGCAGAGAAATGAGACTCCCCTGCTACAATTCATCTACATGAGATTTATGAAGCACCTAGTATGTGTTGCCTCTTGCCATTTGGGGAGTGCAGCACACTCAGCAAAGTCTTGCTTTTCTGGAGCTCTTTACACCTAAGAGGGTGGAAAGAAAAACAACAAATATAGGAGGAGTGGAGGAAGAAGATGAAGTGGGAGTTGGAGGACCAAGTGCTGAGGTATAGGTGGGGAGTGCTCTGGTACATAAAAGGCAGAAGTTTGGGGCCACATCTGAGTCTGTTTTCTGTGGCTCCAACAAAATATCAAAGTCTTGGTAATTTATAAAGGAAAGTGTTGGGGATTTTTAAAGTTATATTTCTCAGCTAGGGTCCCTCATAACAGCCTGAGGGGCTGACCCTTAGTTGACCCCAGGGCTCATCTCACTCACGCAAAACAGCCCCTCCCATCGAATGAGCAAAGATGGCCCCCGGCCAGCTTGACCAGCCTTAACCACCTTAGTTTTGATTGGCTCCCCTCACCACCTTGCAGGTAATAACTGTCTCCACTTAGCAGTTATGTCCATTTGCCCACTCTACCTGCCAGCTGTGTGCCCTGATTGGCTGAACCCCACCATGTGACCCCTCCAGGACCCTATAAAAGCAGGGCTCCTGGACCCCCTCTCACTCCTTTGATCCTCACTTCTCTGACCGCCTCCTGAACCTCATCACCTGGACCAGCGCTCCCTACTCCAGCAAGACCATCTAGCAAGCCGGCGAGATCAAGCCCAGGGGCCCCGAAGAGCCGAAGGCACCTAACAAGCCACGAAGAGCCTCCCAACTCCTCCCATCCTTGGGAAGGAGGGGGGTAAAGAAGGCGAGCCGTGAGAGTCAAGACCATCGGACCTCAACTGAACATCTGCGGCTGTGGCTGTGCCTTTAAGGCTGAGCTGTACCAGCACTTAGCCTACAGCATTCTATGCTGCAGGCCTAGAGCCAGCACTTAAAGGGGTAGAGCCTTGCTCTATAGGGGCTGCTTGCTCCTTGCTCTCCATAAGGGGAGCACCCCAATAAACCTTCCCTGTCCTTCTCCAACCATCTGAAGGTCTCCCGAGGTCCTTCTTTCCCGACATCGGCCATGTTGGTATGTTGAGGGTTTGGCCCTAACTTTAGCCAGGCTAGAGCTAAAACCCCGACAGGAAAGCAGCTTATTTTAGTTTACAGTATGCAGCTTTGGATTCCAAGATGAAGAGACCCTGTCTGGTCGGGCCTCGAACTACTTCAATTCATGGTGGAAAGCAGAAGGGACACAGGGAACAGGTGCAAGACAGCAGGAGAAAGCCAAGAACACCAAACTCCTTCATAACAGCCGCTCTCATGGTGATGAGTGCAGTCCCACAGGTGTAAGGACTCACTTAGGTGAGGCATGGATCCCTCCTGAGGGAGCCACTGCCAGGACCCCTCCTCCAGCCACCCCACCTCTCAACACTGCCACACTGGCTATGAAGCTTCACTGTTTTTTTTGTGGGGAGAAGTCAAATTCCACCATAAAAGGCCCTCTCTCTGATAAGGTGATACTTGATGGGACCTGAGGATTTAGGCAGCATCAAGCAGCTAAAGGCAGGAAGAGCTTTTCAGCTATTGTGGGAAACACATGCAAAGGCTCTGATACAGGAGCAAGGTTGGTTTGTTAAGAAACTGCAAGGAGATGGGGCTGAGGCTCAAAGTAGGACACTTGCTTGGCAATTATGAGGCCTTTTATTTGACTTTCAGGACTGCAAAAAGAGAAAGAAAATTGGCCATTATTAGAGAGTAGAGTTTCAAGGATAAGGACAGGGAAGCTGCATGAGTGGGGACTGGATATGCAAAACCCCCAGAGGTCATGGGCCATAGACAGGGCTTGGGTGTGACCCAGATTGTAGCTATGGAGCAAAGGTCTTGTGAACAGTGCAGAGAAACTCAAAAGCAAAAGCAGGTAGGGGGAAATGATAAATTCCACTTAAGTTTGGAGTACCCTCAATGTAATCAGGTGGAAGGACTTGATCTAAAGCATACTATGGTATTAAAAGGCAAATAGTCTCCTACAACAACAACCAGGATTTCTGGGGTAGTAAGTACTGAGAGGAATTCAGGATTCTACCAAGTGGCTCGAGGGAGGCCACTGTGCAATGGAAGGGCAGAGGTTTGGATGAAAGCAAGACAGGGCTTCCAGGTAGTCAGGTTGCCTGAGCTCTGTCATGTCCATAGGCTCAAGTATCTATGGTGGATGCCATTGTGGAAAACCCTCTCTCACAGGAATGAACTCATTTGAATTTTCCACCAATCATCCCTTCCAAGGCAGCACACCAATGACCTAATCACCTCCTTACCTTCCCTGTTAAAGATCCCACCACCTTTCACATCATTTCCTTGGAGACTGAGCTTCCAGCCCATTAACCCTAGGGACATGCTCCAACCACATCAAACTGATTGGCACTAGGGAAGTTCATCTTTCCCAAAATGAGGCCTGACCCTCTGTGGCCCACTATTCTACCTTAATACATTCTATCCGCGGGATGCTTGTCAAATGGGAGACCAGTGTCCCTCTGAGAGCCAAAGGCAGTGTATTTCTTATTTTTCTCTTGTTATTTTTAGGTGCCATCATCAGGTCTGACTCATAGCTACCCTCATAAGGTACCAATGGCTTATTTTTTTGGGATTACTTCCGGAGTGGATTGCTATATTCTTCTCCTGTTTTTGTGGTGCTGGGGATTGAACCCAGGTCCTCAGTGAGTGCAGAACAGTACTGTACAAACTGAGCTAAGTACCAGCCCACTATAGCTTACAGAACAACTTAGAGGAGGAAATATTTGTTAGGGCTCATGGTTCACAGAATTTCAGTCTGTAATGGCCAGGAGACACAGAAGAGCTGCTGAGCTGTAACAGTAGGTTGAGGACAAAGAGTTCTGGAGCATTACCAAGTGATAACTGCCAGATTATAAGGGATGATGGAAGTATTGAGAAGTTGAAAGTTGGCAGAGATGATGAGACTATGGAGATAGAGCCAGGAAAAGCCAAAGTGGAGGCCCAGGACCCTGGGATTGACAGTCCCAGTAACTACAAGAGTTTAAGAGCGAGCTATGATGGGTTAAAGAGACAAGACTCCCAACACTTCAAATTCAGGAGTTACATAACTCTAGCCACGCTCTGTTGGCACTCTATGCTCAGGGCAATAAGCTTCTGCATTGAGCACCTCCAGCAATAAGTCTCCAGCTTTGATGGCTTATAGCCACAAACCTGTAGTTCTCAGGGTTTAGAGCTAAATCCTTTGGGTTTGGAGCCTACCATGTGAGATGCTGGCAACTAGTAGCATCAACACCAAGGGAACTGCCCACATCTGCAATCCCAGAGAGTTGGGAGGCTGAAGCAGGAGGTTTACACGTTTGAGGCAAGAGGTAGCTGGTGCAACTTAATGAGTCCCTGTCTCAAAATAAAAAGAAAGGATGATTGAAGGTACAGCTCCATGGTAAAGCACTTGTCTTGCAAGCATGAGTCCCTGGGTTCAATATCTCAATAGTGCAAAAAAATTAAACATAGTTTTGTCTCTTTTCACTGGTCTTAAGATATCTATTTATGATATGGCTAAGTATCATTTTCTTTTTGTTTTTAATTGGAGATAATTTTAGACTCACATGCACTTACATTTGTACAAAAATGCTTTACCCAGCTTCTCCCAATGGTGAAACATTGCAGAACTATAGTACAATTTCACAACCAAACTATTAACATTGATACAACCCACTTATTCAGTTTTACATGCAATTGTGTGTGTGTATATATATTTAATTCCATGCAATTGTACCTCAGGGTCATGACACATTCATAGATCTACCACCACAGTCAAGATACAAAACATTCCATGACTACAAGGATCCTTTGAATTGCCCTCTTTAAAAATTATCAGTAATTTTTAATGTATAACTTAATGGCTATCATTATGACATTTCCGTATGAGCATTTCATTTTACATTGCTCACATTCACTTCTCCCTTCCCCTCTCATGGGCCCCCTTCCCCATCTTCTCTTTCCAACCAATGGTCTTGCATGTCTTTATTTTTAAAGTATATCTATCTAGACATGTACAGTGCATTTTTGCAGTATGGGCAATATATGTGGTATTTCCTTTCTTTTCTTCCATTACCCTTCCATTTTATCCCCTGTACCTTTTCTTTAGTCCATTATCTTTCTCTACTTTGGTCTCATCTACTTTCATGTTCTATATGTTTTAATAATGATATATATATTGAAGTCTAACACCCAGATATGAAAGAAAATAGAGGAGGTTTATCTTTCTCGGTTTGGCTTATTTAACTTAAAATGACGATGTCTAGCTCCATCCATTTTCCAGAAAATGCTATAATTTTGTCTTTCTTAATGGCTGAATAAAACTCCATGATGTATAAATACCACAATTTTCGTATCCACTCATCTTTTATGGGCATCTAGGTTGATTCTATATCTTGGTTATTGTGAATAATGTCACAATAAATATGGATGAGCAGGTATCTGTAAGGTATATTGACATAATCCTTTGGATATATACCCAGGAGTGGTATAGTTAGATTATGTGATAGTTCTATTTTTAGTTTTTTGAAGAACCTCCATACTGATTTCCAGAGTGGCTGCACCAATCTGTATTCCCACTGGTAGTTTATAAGGGTTTCTTTCTCCTTGTATCCTCATCAGCATTTGTTGATCTTTGTGTAGTCAATGGTAGCCATTCTGACTGGAGTGAAATGGTATCTCAGTGTAGTTTTGATTTGCAGTTCCCTGGTGGATAAGGATGTTGAACATTTTTCATGTGATTGTTTCCCACTTATACTTTTTCTTTTGAGAAGCCTCTGTTCAGTTCTTTTGCCCATTTTTTGATTGGATATATTGATTTTTGGTATTTAATATTTTGAGTTCTTTATATATTCCAGATATTTATCCCCTATCTGATGTATGGGGCTGGGATTTAGCTCAGTTGGTAGAGCACTGCACTGCAGTCTCTGAGGACCTGAGTTCAATTCCCAGCACCACAAAAATGGGAGAAGGGCCTGGCAATCCACTCCCAAGGCAATCCTGAAACAGTCAGCCATTGAAAACACTATGAGGGTCACTATGAGTCGGATACCAACTCGATGGCACCTAACAACAACAACAACAATCTGATGTATAGCTAGCAAAGATTTTCTCCTATTCTGCAGACCCTCTCTTCACTCTGATAACTGTCCTTTGCTATGCAAAAGCTTTTTAATATCATGCAATCCCATTTGTCATTTCTTGCTATCATTTCCTGTGATTTGGGGGTCCTATTCAGAAAATCCTTGCATATGCCTATGTTCTGAAGGGTTTTCTATAAGTTTTTCTCTAGCAGTTTCACTATTTCAGGATTTACATTAAGGTCTATAATCTATTTTGAAAAAGAAGGATCTAATTTCAGCCTTCTGCATGAGGACATCCAGTTCTCCCCACACCTTTTGTTGTAAAGGGTGTCTTTTCCGCAACTTATATATTTTGGCACTTTCACCAAATATCAGGTGGCTATAGCTGCATTTGTTTATTCTTGAATCCTCTGATTTTTTGGTCTATATGTCTGTTTTTGTGCCAGTACCATGCAGTTTTTGTTCCTATAGCTTTGTAGTATAATTTGAAATCAGGAATTGTGATGCCCTTTGCATTGTTCTTGCTGCTCAGGATCACTTCAGCAATTTGGAGTCTTTTGTGCTTCCTTGTGAATCTTAGGATTGTTTTTTCTATTTCTGTATAGAATGTCATTGGGTTTTTGATTGGAATTGCATTAAATCTGTAGATTGCTTTCAGTAAATATCCATTTTCACAATATTAATTCTTCCAATCCATGAGCATGGGAAATATTTTCACCTTTGGGAATCATGTTCAATCTCTTTCTTTAGTGTCTTAAGGTTTTCTTCTAGAGGTTTTTCACCCCCTTGGTTATGTTTATTCCCAGGTACATTATTTGTTTTGAAGCTATTGTGAATGGGATTGTTTCCTTGGTTTCTTTCTCCACCTGGTTGTTGTTGGTATAAAGAAGATCTACTGGTTTTTGTGTGTAAATTTAGTATTCTTCTATTTTGCTAAAAGAATTTATCAGGTCTAAGAGTTTTCTGGTGGAGTCTTCAGGGTCTTTTAAGTATATGATCTTGTCATCTGCAAATAAGAATAATTTGACTTCTTCCTTCCCTATTTGGACACATTTTACTTCTTTCACTTGTCTTATTACTGTGGCTAGTAATTCAATTACTACACTGAATAGTGGTGGAGACAATGGCCACCCTTGTCTTGTTCCTGATTTAGGGGACATATTTTTAGTTTTTCCCCATTTAGTATGGTGTTGGTTGCAGGTTTTTCATATACTGACTTTATTATATTGAAGTTTGTTCCTTTAATTCCTATTTCATCAAGGCTTTTATTATAAAAGGATGTTGAAATTTGCCAATGGCCTTTTCTGTATCTATGGATAAAATCATGTGGTTGCTGCTTCTAAATCTATTTATATGCTGTATTATATAGATTGTCTTACATATGTTGAACCAGCCTTGCATTCCCAGAATGAGGACAACTTGATCCTAGTGCATGATCTTTTTAATGTGTTGTTGACATTGATTTGCAAGTATTTTATTAAGGATGTTTGCATCTAGGTTTGTTGTGGATTTCCCAGGGGGATGGAGAGTACCCAAACATGGTGGGTCCCTGGAACTTGCCTAGCCCTCTTAGAGGTCTGGACTCTGTCCTCCAAGGCAATTGATCCTTCCCCCGCACCTGGGTATCTCATTCTTCACCCCTCCCATCCAGTGAGCCAAGATGGCGCTGACCAGCTCAGGCTTCCTTGAGGCCTAATTGACTGAGCCCCATCTGCCCCCTCATTGGTTAAGCCCTTGCCCTTGTGCCACCTATGAACCCTTCCCTGATTGGCCAGCTGTCATTCCTTGACAGTTGAAGGACAGTTGGCTTAAGGGGATAAAAACCTCTGACCCCAGAGCCCAACAGTTCATTCCAAACTCCATCTAGGACTAGATCAGAGCTTTTACCTGAACACCACCTAAGGAGAGCTTACTCAGTCCTCTGGCTCCATAAGGACCAGAGGCCTGAATCTGCCTGACCCACCTGGCCTTCAGCCTACCCTTAGCCTGCCTTCATCCTTCAATCAACCTGCTTCCATCCTCACCTCTACCTTCCTGCCTGCATCCTCTGGATCTTCACCTTCTCCTCCTCAACCAACACATCAAGCCTTGGAGAGCCAAGCTCAGGGCCTCCTAAGCAGGGAAGACTCCAGGACTGGATGAGCAATGACACTCAGGAGTCCCTTCCCCAGCTGCAGGGATAGGCGCTGAGCGCCTTCCTCCCCTTTCACCCTTTCCTGACTTATCTACCTACCCTTTCTCTATCATCATAAATAAACCTGCCCTGTCTCATAACTCCTTAGTGTGACACTCTGTTCCCCAGCCTGAGTCTTTTACAGGGTTCAGTGTTGGGGGTACCCAGTTGCAACACACACAATGCAGAGGATCACAGGTTCTAGTCCAGCCTTCCCCAACGTAGGTTCATCGGGCTTATTGGTCTGCAGCTTTCCTTTTTTGATGTGTAGTTATCTGGTTTTGCTCTCAAGGTAATACTAGCTTCATAGAATGAGTGATGTAGAGTTCTTTCCAGTTTTATTTTGTAAAAATAATTTGAGGAGTATTGGTGTTAATTCTTCTTTTAAGTTCTTCTAGAATCTAGCAGTGAATCCACCTGATCCTGGGTGGGTTTTTTTTTTTGTTGTTGTTGTTTTTGTTGTTGTTAGGAGACTCTTTATTACTGCTTTGATATTGCTGCTCATTATAGATCTGTTTAAGTTGCTTATATTCACTTGACTTAATTTTGTCAAGTCATATGTGTCTAGGAATTTATCGATCTTGTCTAAGTTTTCCAGTTTTTTGGAATATAATTTTTCAAAGTATTCCCTAATGATTTTCTGGATTTCATGGCATCTGTTGTAATATTCCCTTTTTCATCTCTAATTTTCTTGATTTGAGTCTTCTGTCTCTTTTCTTTGGTTAGTTTGGCTGAGGGTTTCTCAATCTTATTTATCTTTTCAAACTACCATATCTTTGTTTCATCAATTCATTTATTGTTCTTTTAGCTTTCATCTCATTAATATCTTCCCTGATCCTCATTATTTCTTTCCATCTCCTGATTTGGGATTTTGTTTATTCTTTCTCTTAAGAGCTTGAGTTGTATAATTCCATTGTTTGTTTGAACCTACTCTAATATTTTAATTTAGGCATTCATCACTATAAATTTCTCTCTTAGAACTGCCTTTTCTGTATCCCAAAGGCCTTGGTGGGTTGTGTCTTAATCTTCATTTGATTCTAATAATTTTTTAAAATTTCCACTCTGATTCTTCAAGTAGTCATTTGTCATTTAAGAGTGCATTATTTACTCTCCATGTACTTCCATAGTTTCTGTAATTTCTCTTGCTATTTATTTCTAGTTTTTTTCATTATAGTCTGATAAGAGACACACAATTATGTCAATTTTTATATTTATTAAGACTTGATTTATGGCCCAAAATGTGATTTACTTTAAAGAAGTTTCCATGTGTATTTTGTAACGTTTGAATGGAATATTTATATGTCTATGAAGTTCATTTTATCTATTGTGGTATTTAATTCTGAAACTTCTTTGTTGATTTTTTTGTCTGGATGTTCTATCTAGTGATAATAGTTGGGTATTGAAGTCACCCACTATTATTGTATCTGGACATATCTGTCCCTTTAAGTCCAGTAGTGTTTTTAATGCAGTTGGATGTACTGATGTTCAGTGCATGTTTACAACTGTTATATCTTCCTGGTCAATTGTTACCTTTATTAATATGTAGTGACCTTCTTTTTCTCTTTGGACTCATTCTAACTTGAAGTCCACTTTGTCTGATATAAGGATGGCTACTACTTTTTTTGACTTCCAGTTACTTGGTACATCAATTTCCATCATCTCACTTTCAGTCTGTGGGCATCCTTGCCAATGAGATGTGCTTATTGCAGACAACAAATTGTTGGATCTTGTTTTTTAATCCAGTCAACCAATATGTATTTTAATTGAAAAGGTAAAACCATTTAAATATAAGGTTATTATTGAAAGGGGTTTGTTCATTGTTGTCTTGGGTGTTTTCCTGGTTGGTTCATAAACCATTCATTCTTTTCTTTCTCCATTAATTATATTCTGGGTTTGCTGTTTTGTTTTGTTTTTGTTTTTTACTTAGATATGACTGATTCTTTCCTAGTTCTATTTAGTTTGTTCTTATCATGAAGTTTATTCTTTCCTGTGCTTTCGTGGTAAAGACTGTCTTCCTTCCTGTGTGTGGAGGATCCCCTTAGGTACCTTCTGCAGTGTTGGCTTGGTGATCATGTATTGCTTTAGTATGTGCCTGTCTTGGAATGTCTTTATTTCTCCATCAATTTTAGATAATAACTTTGCTGGATATAATAATATTATTTGACAATTATTATTTATTTGCAGGGCTTGAAGTATTTCTTTCCATGTGGAGCCCCTTAGCCTGGGGTTGGAACCCCACACCCCCACTGGTGGTGAGTGCAATGGAGACACAGACATTCCAGGAGCATTTCAGGGAATGAACTCAAATTTTATTTAGCAGCTTAGCCTTATATGCAGTTGCTTACATATTCTCTATATGGCATTGTCCAGTGCCCCATCAACCTATGGGCAGAGACGCAGTGGTGGGAAACCCAGGCCATGCCCAGAAGACCCCCAGGGAGCTCCATTTTGTCTTCTAACTTCTAGGCCAGGACAGGCATGCCTTGTTGGCCTTCTTTTAGCCCCAGGCATGCCTCAGGACTCGAGGTGAGCCAGATGTGCTCAAATCCAGGGTCTCTCAGTTTCATGGTCCCAATGGATTCTGCCCCACATTTCCCCCTTTTTCTTTTAATAAAACATAATTGGGATCTAAACGATTGAATGATCATAATATGTTTTAGTTCTTGCTTATGAGCACTGATACACAGATAACAAATTATACAAATTGATCCAATGAGAATGGTAAGAAACATTTCAAACAGGATAAGACTATAAGGGTCAACAATTTCCATGTTAAGGGATTCAAACTTTTAACATTGTTAACCATGTATGTTAGCACTTATATTCCAAATAGCTCTGGCAATTGTTGTTTATAAAGTTTTTCAATATTACATTGTAACTCTTGTATTAACTGAGAAGCATTTCCTGTACCCAATATATGTTGTCTGATTTTCTCCCAGCCTTGTTGACTCTGATTATAAAACAAAGATGTTATACAGAAACTTGAAGTATTCCAGTCATATTTCAATTTTAACTGCTTTTGTATCCCCAAAACCTGACCTCCCAACAAAATGACAGCTTGTTGCAAATCAACAACCTATGTTTGTAATGAAGTATCAATGTCTCTTTGATGGGACAATAGCTTTTAAGAGTCCTTATGCCAATTCTGCACAAAACCTTTAGTTTGTATGCTCTGATATAAAGCAACACCACTAGCAGCAGTAGCAAAAGTAACTCCAATGATGCCTAAGATAGCAGCTATCAAAAGTCCAACAAATATTTTCATTCTTCTCAGCTGATGATGTAGAACTTGATGGAGCATCACGATGGCTGGAGAATCTTGTCATGGTGGATCTAGATGAACTGGCAGCCATATTCCTCTTCTGGTCTGGATGATGTATAAACTTCCCCTGTTATAATCAAAACTTATAGAAGAATTAAGACATGTATATAGAGCACAGTTTTGCAAAATATGGATCCCTTTAATTTATTCAAGTTATTTCTCCCTTAAGCAGCACATAAGGGAGTTGGAGAAAGGCTTGTGTCCATATCTTTTCTAAGAAGCAGAACTGGAAAGATAAATGAATTTGTAAAATTTCCATCCAATGCCTATAAGGGTTGTAATGATGTAACCAATTTCCAAATATGACCTTGTTGATAGGATGATTTTAAAGATTGTGGCGAAGGTGGAGAAAATCCCCCATTATGCCATTTAACTTTCCATGTAGGATCAGTCCCTTTACCTTTTGCTTGAGCAGAACCTAACAGGCTCCAAATGGAACCTGAAAGACTCCAGCCTATGATGTTTCCACAGGAAGTATTAATGAGAACTTGAGCAAAAGATGAATTATGTTGGCTACATCATACCAGAAATGTGTTGTTTATCTTTGGAATGGTACAAGGGGGCCAATTTGAAGGGTTGAAGCTGGATTTTTAGTTGTAAAATTAGCCATATGTATGGCTGGGAAGGTAATATTGTTTGAAACAGGCCAGTATTTATGTCATATTTTTAAACAATGTGGATGATTTCCTCCAATGCAAATAGGCATTCCTTCATTCCCTACAGTATAATTTGTAATGATTTTACCTTCCTCTTCTGGGTTAAGTGAGCTTCTTTGATCATAGGGTCCTGGCAGCCAAGAGGTTTCATTAACATAAACAAGAATAGGAGGATCATTCCAATTAACTGCTCCATTAATGGGTGGATTAGGAACATAAGCCCAATAAGCATAATTTTTATGGAATGCATTAGTCATCTTTTACCTGTGTTGGGTGTTCCACAGCTGCTGATGAATTGGTGGTAAGCACTGAACATAATAGTACCACAATGTATACCTTCCACCCCTCACAACCAGCTCTTACAATCTCACATGCCTCCTCTTCTGCAATATGCCCTGAGCCTGTGAGGGGTGTTGGCACTGGGTTATTAAGTCTTTGGGCTTAAGCTACTAATTCCTTTCTCTTTGGTGGATGCTTCCTTTGAGGATGCCTTGCTTTGATTGATGACAGCTTAGCAGCTTTTTCCTCCGGGAGGTCACTGTCCATTTTTCCTTTTGTTCTTAACCTAAAAGATACAAACTGGCATGGTAACATAAACAGGGAAAACAAGAATAGGATGGTATAAGGAAAGGGGCATTTAGAAAAAAAAAGCAAAAAGGAAAAAGTACAGCTCGATACAGCTCTTTCCTTCAGTTGCTCCTTTCCCTGTGGTCCAAGGTAGAAGTGGAAAAGAGATCCTATTGTGATGTTGCACAGTTGCTGTTGGCCAGTACTCTGTTTGCCACCTGGGTCTTGCTCTGAGCTGGGCATGGGAAACAAGGCAGCCATGGGGGCAGAAGACCTCCCTCAGAAGGGGTGAGGGCTCAGGCCCCTCTAAAGTTGGGGGGGGGGTGAGGGCCTGTGCCCCACCTCTGTTGGCCCCCAAGTTCTCTCCTGATGGCCCCTCTGTGACTGTGCCTGTTTTAGATTGTTCCTTCCCTGAGGAATCTTACCTGTCTTTGGCTGACCAGCCCTCCTCCAGGGACAAGCAGGGTGATGTGAGGTGTGCAAGGAGTGAGGGGCGCCACCCCTGAGAGGGTCAGTTCTCTGTCTCATTGGCAGCCTATGTCCCTGTGGCCTCCATACTCAGCAACTGCCTTGGGATCCCCTCACCTGCTGGTGGGGCCCTGACTTTGGTCAAATGTTTTGAGGAACCCAGGTTTCTTTTCTAAGGAGGGCATGTCAGCAGGATGCCCCTGTTAGAGAGAGTGTTCTTCACCTAAGGAAACCAGGCTTTGGCTCAAGACAACCTCACACAGATGGGGCACATATAAGACATTTCCTAGTCATGGTAATAAAGGGGAGGTGCTCTTCCTGGAACACAGGGTAGGGAGATTCGGGAAAAGGCTATGTTCAGGAAAGAAGGAGAAAGACCACAGAACCAAAGTAGAGCAGGAAGGCAGAACATGAGTTCAGAATGGGAGAACACACTATTTCTCAGTGCCCAAGGATCATCTGACATTTCTCGCTGGCACCCAGATTGGCCTCTCTTTGTCCTGTGGAAAAATACAAGCAGAGCCTCAGCTCTCTGTTATTAAAGGATCTGGTCCTCTCCATTTTGTCATTAATGGATCTTTCCAGTGTACCCAAGCCACTGGCAGTCGGGGAAGCTGACCCCAATGTTTAACTATTAAAACATTCAAGGTAAAAAATGCCTTAGCCAATAACACTTAGAGGTAGTCTCCCCTTTTTTTCTTTTAATAATAGTAGTTTTGCTGGATGAGGGAGAAGATTAACAAAAAATGCCTGATAATTCTTATCCCTAGCCATGCACGGGCCTTTTGTCCACCAGCCCCTGTACCAGAGCTCCACCCACCCACAAGGTGGGAGGCGGCCAAGGCTCCAACAGAGCCCACCCCTGGGATGCACCTCCAGAGGAAGTTCCTCCCCCCTGGAGGCTCCTCCCTCTCCTCTACCTTTGAGGACTTCCAGTTTTCTCCCTTAGTCAGTGGCAGCTAAACTGGAGTGCACTTCTGTTTCTCCTCTCCCTCAGAAGGCTCTCCCTTCATACCCCATAAAACTAAATCCTTTAGCCCCTGAGTTAGTTCCTCAATTTTCTCCTCTCCCAATTCTCTCCTTTCCCATGGTTTTCTCCTTTTTTACCTCACCAGCCATATAAATTGCCTTTCCCTCCCCTTTCCTGTTGACCATGCAATTTTCCATTTCCCTTTGTCCCTCACTTGGGTGTTATTTCAAAGCAGAGAGTATCAAAAAAAAAAAAAAAGTGAGGATGAAAAGGAACATTTACCCCTTACTTCGCTTTGGCTAGTGAGGTGGTCAATTTGGCCCCAATGTTCAGGGTTAAAAAGATTCCCCGATGTTACCCAAATGGCTGGGTTCTTCACTTCTTCCCCCAAATGGGGGGCCTTTGTCTTAGAGACCTTCAGCCCTCTTAACTGGAGTTTGGCATAGAGGCACTGCAGTGGTGGGTCCTTCTGAGACACTGGAAGATTACCCATAGTGGGCCCAGAAGACCCCTGGGGAATGCCATCTTGTCTTCTAACCTCTAGGCCAGGACAGGCATGCCTTGTTGGCCTCCTTTTAGTCCCGGGCATGCCTCAGGACTCAAGGTGAGCCAGATGTGCTCAAACCTAGGGTCTCTCAGGGTCTCAGTCCTGCAGATCCTGCCCCACATTTCCATCATTTCATAGAATTTAGGGTTTGTGCTGAGAGGTTTGATGTAAATCTGATGGGTTTTCCTTTGTAAGCGAGTTGGTGTCTCTCTTGCAGCTTTTAAGGTTTTTTTCTTTGTTCTATAGTCTTGACGCCTGCAGCTGTAGCCCTGTGGCATCCGATCCCGTCAGATCTCAGAAGCTAAGCAGGGTCGGGCCTGGTTAGTACCTGGATGGGAGACCTCCTGGGAACACCAGAAGCTGTAGGCTGGGAGAAGGACCTGGCAACCCCCTCCCCAAAATTAATCTGCCATTGAAAACCCTATGAACAGCAGGGAAGAACTGACAATAGTGTTTCCCCTGTTGTACAGAGGGTCGCTATGAGTCGGATACTGACTCAACGGCACCTAACAACAACAACAACATAGTCTTGACATTTAAATTATTATCTGCTGTGGTAGGTTCTTTTCTGGTCATGTCTATTTGGTGTTGTAAATTCCTCTTGTGGACCGGATGTCCATTTCTTTGCCCAGATTTGGGGATTTTCTGCTATCATTTCACTGAATAAGTTTTCTTTTCTTTTCTTTTCTTTTCTTTCTTTCTCTCTTTTTCTTTTTTCTTTCTTTCTTTCTTTTTCTTTTTTGCACTACTGGGGATTGAACTCAAGGCCTCATGCTTGCATGCTTTGCAAATGCTGTACCACTGAACTACACTCCAAGCCCATTTTTTTTTTTTTTTTTTTACTTTTTGAAATAGGGTCTCACTAAAATACTCAGACTGCCTGTAGTCTGGAACTTGGAATCATCCTGCCTCTGCCTCCTGAGATACTGGGATCATAAAAGTGCACCACCACACCTGGCTACTGAATAAGTTTTCTATGCCTTTAGTTTTTATCTCAGCTCCTTCTACCCCATGGATTCTTAGGTTTAGCCTCTTGATCCTGTCCCAAAGTTCTGGAAAATCATGGTCATGTTCTTTTAGTTTTTTTATTTGTTGATATCTGAAGGCAATATTTCCTCAGCCTTATCATCCATCCCTGATATTGTAACTTCTGTTTCGTCTAGTCCACTGGTAATACTTCTCATTGTGTTTTTTATTTCATTTATTGAGTTCTTCTTTTCCAATATTTCTGATTTTTTTCAAAATCTCAATTTACTTGCTGAATTTCTCAGTCATTTTGCTGACTTTCTTTTCTACATTGGTGAGTTTCAGACTTAGGTTCCATATTGACTTATTTACTGCATTAATTTGCTGTTTTACGTCCTCTTTGAAGTCATTGATCATGTTTACAAGTAAACTTTAAAATTTTATGCATGACAGTTCAACTATTTCAGTATCTTTGGGTTCGGTGGTTAAAGAATCATGGAGATGTGTTGCCATGCTTTTTCATGTTTCTTGTGTTTCTGAATTGTGATTTTTGCATCTGTAGGGATGGATATCACTTCCCATTTTATTTGTGGATCTTCTTAGTGAGCATTTTTCTCTAGAGATCACAATTTCCTGTGCCACTCCCAGAGAGGAAGACAAATGATTATAACAGGTACAATACCTGACCCAATCAGGTACATTGTTGTTACTGTTTTTGTTAGGTGCCAGACATAGAACACACTTAAAATAATATGAATTGCTGGACCACCCATGTCCATAGAACAAAGAATGGGAATAATAATAATAATATTAACTAAGCTAAGAGGTTACAAAATACATAGGGTGAAGTTATAACCTGAAGTAAGAGGGGTCACAGAGAAAAGGGAGACAGGAGGATACTGAGGGGTAGAGTAAAAGAAAGGAAAAAGATGATCTAGAAAGCAAATGAATGTTAGGAAAATGGAGGGAAAACAGCTAAGAAGAAATGATTGATGAAGAAAATGCTATATAGACAGTATTAGGTATAAATAGCATTAGGTAAACATAAGCAGAGCAGTAAAAAAATTGTTGTTAGATGCCATTGAGTCAGTGTTCAACTCATAGCAACCCTACATACAACAGGAAAAACACTGTTGTTACTGCTTCTCTGCTACTCATAGGATTTTCAGTGGCTGATTATTTTTTGGGCTGTGGGTTGCTGGGTCCTTCTCCCAAGCCTACAGCATCCGGTGTTCCCAGGCAGTCTTCCATCCTAGTACTAACTAAGCCTGACTCCACTTAGCTTCTGAGATCTGATGAGATCAGACACCACAGTGTTAAGGCTGAAGGCCAATAAGAATTAGTAAGCCTAAAAGAGTTAAAGTATAGTAAATAGAAAAAAGAAAATACAGAAAAAGGTAGGCAGGCCTAAAAAACATAGAAATATATCTAAAAATATAACAGATGAAAATTATATTAGAAACAAAGGGAAGTGAGGAAATGAAAATTAACAATGAAAAAATGGTAAATATATAAAAAAGAGGTAGACACCAACTTGCTCCCCCAAACTCTAGTGTCTCTGTGAGCTGCGGCAGGAGGATGTTGGGCCCCAAGCCAGAGACAACCTGTACAATTCAATGGATCCTGTCTCCAAGCAAAAATAAGAAAATGGCTGGGGATACTATACCATTGCACCACAATTACCCCAGCAGAGCAAAATGAAAAAATATATTTAAAAAATGGTTTTAAAAAAAGAAGAAAGAAGAAAAATTAGTCTGTTAAGTGGAGGTTGTGGTCAGTCTTTTTATCTGACCATGGTTCAGAATTCACAGTCTCTGTAGCTCCCCTGAGGAGATGGAATAGTCTCCTCTCCCCAGTGGTTTGGGCTTGCTTCTAAGTAACTCTTCCAAGCCTCTTGCTGCCTGAACCTCTCAGAGTGCCAGCATCCTATCTCCCCCCTCACTGCAACTGCCTGCTGCAAGTGTGCAGCATGTTAGGGCTCTGGCAGTCGTCCCCTGGCTCTCCATTGGTAATAATTCTTTGTTTTCAGGCTCCCTGGGTAGCTCAGGCTCCCTGGGTAGCTCAATATGTTCCCTCTCAACGTGGCACTAGGGAAAAGCCATATGAGACATAGAGTGTGGAAGAGTCATTTCTCCAATGTGGAACCCCTCAGTCAAGGGGAGCCACTGTCTCAGCAAGTTCCTGGAAGAGTTCAAGGACATCAAGGACTGTGGGCTTATCCTGTGGGACTGCCAGTCTGATGGCCAGTGGGATGGCCAGTCTGGCTGGCTCACCTCTTTCAATGAGGGCTGTGTTTCCCCTCCCCCACTGGAAGCCTGGGTTCAACACCCAGGACCGGAAAAAAGATAAACTGAGGCATTTGATTTGATTTCTTGGTCCTGGTCTGGCTTAATACTTGTACCTTGTCCCTCTGGTCTCTTTTGTGAGGTGCTTGAATCAAGCAGGTTCCCTTTCTTAGCCATTATTTAATGTTGGCCTCAATATATCCTGATAAGTAGGAGGTGTTATTTACATGTTACAGGTGGGACTCAGAGGCCCTGAGAAGGATTGTCACATATGCATAGCTGTAGAGAGTCTCTGTCCCTAGTAGTGGGCAGAGGGAGCAGATTCTGCTGCCCAGTACCTATGTGGTCTTCAGCAGACAAATGGACCATCAGGGTCTGTGTTTCCTCACCTGGATGGTTAAGAGAATGTGTAATATTTCTCCAGGGAAGAGGGAGGTTATGCTTGTCACCTGCGGATTCTGGTCTGCAGGGTTTCTCAGGCATTCTGGCTGTTGTGACTGTCGTCTTCCCTCCACTTGTCTACTGAATTCAGTGGAGCAACAATACCTGACAGCATTCAAGTCACAGTTGGAAGCTCTACTGGTTGTCTCTACAACACCTTCCTGCCCTCCACTAACAACATTCAGGCTCAAGTCAAAGGAGTCAGGAGTCTCCTGAAAATCACAAGACTTTATTTCTGGAATCCTGGGCATGGCAGGTGATGGGAATACACAGCAATTAGTCATATGGATTGAGTGGGACACTAAGGAGGCTGCTGATCTCATCAAAAATTTCCTGGTCAAGTTTCTTCTGTAAAAATATCAGGAATCTCAGTACGCCTCAGGGTTAATGCAGACATCAAGCTTCATTGAACAATCTTTGGACACTTCTGTGAAGGGCCTGCAGTCTTATTTGGAAAATGGCCTCTGGGTCTGACCAGGAAAGGAGGGAATGCTCCCTATCACTTGAGCTACCAGAGCTCCCCAGTGTGTGCCCAAGAAACTCCCATAAATCTCCATCCAGTACAGTACAATAGGAGGAGGCTCACCTGAGGGATGGGGATGGCACAGTGTGGCACCTGGGAGGAACTGGCAGGGTTCTAGGGGAGTGTGGGAGCAGCTGGGCCTTCAGGAATAAAGTAATCCAGGTCAACTTCCCTGTTCTGCTTGGGGGACATGCATAGCTAAGGCAGGAGTGTGTCCCCACCACTCTAGGGACAGCAGAGAAAGGCTTCATTCTTACTCTCCACTTAAAGTTCTAAGGTCAGGAGTGAGCTCTTATAGGTAGCCTCCTCCACAGGCATGTGATCTACAAAATGGCTACCTTGGATCCAGTTAACAAGAAAAAGCTAGAGGTTTGGTGGGAGGTGGAATAGGGGACTTAAAAGTTAAGATAAAGCATCAGTGTTTGGAGGAGAGAAGGACCCAGTGCTCATAGTTTGAGGAGGATCCAGCCTCATGTGCTGGAGAGGTGGGGACCAGGGCGGCCACAGCCAAGGGTCAGATAAGAAGCCAGGTATCAGCATGAAGATATATATCTTGGAGTTTCTCAGACTGGCATAGCAGATCTGAACAGCCAGGCCCAGCTCAGAGCATAAGGGCTGCATAGAGTGTTCCTTCCTGGTCCTTCTTGCATCCCTATGTCTGCTCCATCTGCATTATTCATGAGGTTCTTTTGCCTCCATGATTCTTAGGGATGGATGATGGTGGGGAGGAGGAATATGAATCCCCCCTCACATAGCCCTGGGGTAAACAGATCCCCAGATAGATTCTTAGGTGACACACAGCTATAGTCACCACTTCCTCCCTGCAGTCGTGTTCTGTCCTTATCTGTCAACTTCTCATCAACACAGTTCTTTAGCTCTTTAGCATTGTCTCACATCACAGGGTACTGGTGGTATTTAGCCATGTATTTAACATACTCATCGCTGGTTTCATCCAAAAGCAGGCTAAAATATTCAGTCACATACAAGCAAATGTCACAATCTGGAACACAAAGTCAAGCTGACTCTCCCTTGGATGAAACTCATCAGAATCAGATCACATTTACCCACAAGACCTCAATCAAGCTGGCTCAAGATGTCCTGGGAAGGAGTAAGAGCCTCTGGGGAACCCATGACCTCAGCAATTTTGTTCCTATACCTACTTCCACCCAAGTTCAGGAGCAAGGTAGCATTGAGCATCACAAGGGCACCAGGAGGGTTCATGGTGCAGAGGGCAGGTGCTCCCTACCAGCTTGAGCCTCTTTTATACCTGCTCTGTGCTCCACAGTGGACAGGGAGGGGCCTTCTCTGAGAACCCTTATGCCCCCTCCCAGGCCACAGCTTGGAACTGCCTGGGGCTAGGGAGTGAGGACAGTGTGTTTGGCAAGAGGGTAAGTTGCTGAGTCAACAAAGGGTACTGGACCAACCTCTTCCCCTTCTTAGAGCTCTGTCTAAACAGTGAGAGGAGAAGCCCAAGAGTGAGAACTAAAGGAAAACCTGAATGGGAAAAGGGACAAAACTCTCCCAAATCAGGCCTCCAGTGTTATGGTCCATGTCACCCTGTCATGCTTGGATGTGACATTAAAGATAGTCTGGCTGTGACTTTATGGAGTTTTTCAGGAATCTCAGTGTCTTCCAAACAGTCCCACAACTAGTTAATGTCAAGGGCAGACCACAGCACAGGCCCCCTGAGTAACTGGAGGCTCCAGCTCTGCCCTGATTTCATGCCAGCCTCCATCCTTTATCTGCCCAGTGGCCTCCCTTGAACCATTCTTTGGAGCCCTGAGATCCCCCTGCACTCACTGGCCCTGATGTTCTGGTTGTCTCTGGGAGAAACACTTGTTATCTTCTGACTAAGTCCTGCCACCTGATTACCTTGAGTGCACCTCAAACTTAAATGCAATTTCTCATTTGCCCCACCTTGTTTCTGCTTGTGTTTTTCAGTACTGTTCACAAGACTGTCTCTACACAGCTACAGTTTGGGTCATAGCCAAGACCCTGTCCATGGCCCACAACTTCTGGGGTTTTACATGTCTAGCCCTGGTCCTTCTGCCTCTTTGACCTTATCTCTGCCACTCTGTCCTCCTTCATTTGCTGACTTTTGGTTTCTTTCTTTTCTTTTTTGTAGTCCTGAAAATCAAAACCAAGGCCTTGTGCATGCTAATCACACATTTGATTTTGAGCTACAGCCCGGCCTTGGTCTGTTTCCTGACCATGCCAAGCTTGCTCCTCAGCAGGGCCTTTGTGCTGCCTTGGCTGGCTGAAATGCTCTTCCTGCCATTAGCTGCATGAGGCACAGCCTGGTTCCTCAGGTTTCACCGAGTATCCCCTTACCAGAAAGATGGCCTCCTGTGGCTTGAATATAGCTTGTCCCCACCAAAACCACACTGAGGCTTGGTAGCCAATGTGGCTGTGTTGACAGGTGGGATCGCTGGAGGATGGATCAGGCCAGTGGAGCCATCAGGAAGGGGTCCATGCTTTCCTTACCTAAGTAAGAGACCAGTTGTTATGAAGGAGTTTGGCTTCCTTGGCTTTCTCCTGCTGTCTTGCACCTGTGCTCTGTTCCCTTCTGCTTTCCACCAGGTTTTGAAGCAGCTTGAGACCCCCACCAGACAGTCTCCATCTTGGAATCCAAGAGTCCAAAACTAAACTACTTTCCTTTATAAATTACCCACTCTCTGATACTTTGTTATAGCAACAGAAAACACACTAGAACATGGCCCCAAACTCTTGCCCCTACCTCAGCACTCTGTCCTCCAACCCTTGCTTCCTCTTCCTCCCCAGCTTCTTATGGATTTGTTATTTTTCTTGCAGTTCCTCTTAGGTGTAGAAGAGCTCCAGAACAGCAAGGGCTCTGCTGTGTGTGCTGCTCTACCACCCAACAGGGATAGGGACAGCACATACAAGGTGTTCCATGTGACTCATTTGCTTGTACTCTAAAAATAAGACTGTTTTTTAGGATATGAGGTCTGCTTAAGTGGCTAACACTTCTGCAACTTACAATCCTCCTTCCTCTGCCTCCCAAGTGCATAGATTACAGATGTGCACCATTACATCAAGCAAGAAGAATATTTCAATTTGTATTTTCTCTATTTCTGTCCATAAAATTGGCTGGCATAAATTTTATAAGGTAAAGGTTTTAAATGTTTTAGTAAGTCAGAATTAAGCAGTTTTTGCTAGAGGCACTTGACTATCCTTTACTCAAAGCCAACAGTGACAGAAAGGTGTGATGAAATCACAGAGCAGAAGAGAGAGCACCAGATTTTGACCCCAATTGGAACTCCGTGCCTAAAAGGATTCACATCAGGTAACTGTCTTAGTAAAGTTGCTAGTACTGAGTCCCATGTAACAGCTGTCTACCATGGCCTCTGTTCTCTGACAATTGTTTTGTCTGTGTTTTTATGACCTTAGCAACTGAGAGGACTGCTAATGTATTATAGATTGTGCCCCAAACTGAGGTTTCCCATTTTCCTTTTTGCAGTGCTGGGGTTCAAACCCAGGGCTTCATGCTAGACAAGTGCTGTACCATTGAGAAACATCCCCAGCTCCAAATCTAGTTTGTCTGATGTTTTTCTCATCATTTAGACTGGGGTTAGGGTTTTTGTGGAGATCCCACAAAGGTCAAGTGCCCATGCCACATAGTATTTAGGCAAAGATGACATCAGCATGTCTCATCACTGGTTACTAGTTATCACTGGACCACATGATTAGCATCCTGTTTGTAGGGCTTCTCTGCCATTTTCTGCTTTCCCTCCTCCTTTGGCCACACTCACCCAACCCTGGAGTAGGGAGGGAAAGCAATCTCAGCTCCCAAGGGAATTACCTATGTATCATCCTTGAAATTCTTCTGCAAGTATTATTTTATCTTTGTTCCCTTATATTTATTCAATAATTTATGTGTTTACATCAGTTGGATTTATATATTGTTGTATTAAAGGATTACAATACAGTACTATTTACTTTATTGCTCACTCATTCCAGATCTCCATCACCCAGGGCTAAGACTACCTATATGTGCCACCTCTACCTGTGTGTAATCTCAGATGTCTATCTGTATTTTATTGCCTATACAAAGGCATTTGACTGTGTGGATCACAATAAATTATGGATAACACTGCAAAGAATGGGATTACCAGAGCACTTAATTGTACTCATGAGGAAATCCATACATGGACCAGGAGGCAGTCATTTAAACAGAACAAGGAAACACTGCCTGGTTTAAAGTCAGGAAAGGTGTACATCAGGTCTGTATCCTTTCACTTGACCTCTTCAATCTCTATGCTGAGCATATAATCTGAGAAGCTCGGCTGTATAAAGAATGTGGCACCATGATTAGAGGAAGACTCATTAACAATCTCAATGAATCTCACATGAAACATACTGGAAGGAACTTATTCAGTATTTTGTAGTCAATTGTTGATACTAACCCACGTTAAGGCCTGGAGCTGTACCACACTGACATCAGATCCCATCAGAGTTCAGAACCTAGGCAGGGTTGGGTCTGGTTTGAATTTGGATGGGAGACCACTTGAGAATACCAGGTGCTGTAGGCTTGGGGGAAGGACCTGGTAGTCCACTCCCAAAAAACAATCAGCCACTGAAAACCCTATGAATAGCAGAGAAGCACTGACAATAGTGCCGGGCATTACCCAGCGTGGGGTAGCACTTCATCTATTGTACATAGGGTTGCTATGAGTCAGACCAAACTTGACAACAACAACCCAGAAAAAAGCAGAAAAAAGTGTTTACAAGTCAGGCCTTGAATAGATGCTGGACTATGCAATGGAGGACTGAGATACTAGGAATGGTAAGGAGCTCACCAAACAGTTCATTGGCCAAGAGCTTAGTGTAGAACTACTAAAGAAATTGCCCATCACATCTTTGTAAAAGCCAAAAAGGAGACTAAATATCTACAGTCTTCTCAGAATAAGAACAATATCACCATAAAGATTCATAGCAAATGAGGAAGGAAATACTACATCATTTGGTAAAGTTCTTAAAAAAGATTTTTTTTAGACTCAAGTGTCGAATTTCAAGAACATATTCTCTGGCTTTTGTTAAATATATCAGAAAATTGGTAAAAGTAGAAAAATATACATAAATGTTTGGAGGTTACTATCAATACTTTTCAGTCTTTTTCTAAGAGGCTCACAATATTTGAGTTAATGACATAAAGAATCACTATTTGTACAAGAAATTTAAGCACACATAAAGGAAAAAGGAAACGATATCACTATTTTAAGAGACCAACAATATAAAAATGACTTTATTTTCTATTATTTGATAGAAGATACCCAATTACCTCTTTGTACTTTCTTATCTGCACTTGCCATAACTGCCTATACTCTGAAATTGTTTTTAAGATTAGCATTTCTTTGTATAGATTGTCATAAATGAAAAAAAATCTCAACTACTACTTTAAAATATTTAAGGAGATGGACATGTAAGTTGCATAATGAGTATTTCAATTGACTTATTACTCTGTACCCCACAAAAATGTATAAGTAAAATACTAATAAAAAATCAAATAGAATGATTCTTTTTGCAGTACTTGGGAGTTAGACCCAGGGCCTCACACATGCTTTTGCAAGTGCTGTACCTTTAGGCTGCATCCCCAGCCCATTTTTTATTTTTTATTTTGAGTTAGGGTCTAAGTTATACAGGCTGTCTGTGGCTTTGATTCTGCAATGCTCATGCCTCAGTCTCCTAGACCTTTGGGATCACAGGCAGGCACCACCCTACAAGTTTGAATGCTCTTTTACATAGTTATCTAGAACTTACCAGAATCTCAAAAATATTAACTTAAAAAAGGATTCAAAGAAGTCTATTTAATAACTAATAAGTACCAGCAATATGTATTGTGAAGTAAGTTTAATTAAATAAAATTTATTCTAATTTTGACTCACATTATTTTGTTAGGGGAACGTTTCTCAAGAGGGGAAAATATTCTCCTTGAGTGTTCCAAAATCATGCAGAATAATGATATATGCATTTTGAAACCATGTGGTAAAAATTACGTCTAAGAAAAAAATACTGTTTTCCTGGTCCAAATACTATCAATTCTTAAGATCAATGGCTTCCAAACCTACCCTTATGCCTGTCCCTGACCTCCTATTATTTTCATCCTCAGCTCTGACCTCTCTTCTGAACAGCATACTTCATTTTTACCTACTCAATTACCCATCCAAAATCTCCACTTGGATGTCTCATGCTTTTCATAAAGTTAGAATGCCTCTGATTTTGAATTTATCATCACAAATTGCTTAGGGTGTCCCTTAGTTTTACAGAAGACTTCAAGATCTTTCATTGCTCATGCCAGGAACCTTAGTGTCCTCTTGACATTTCCTCTCTTAGGAACCAAGGAAGTGTCTTTTTCCCTCCAAAACAGATCTCAAACCATTCACTTCTCATCTCCACTGCTCAAACCACATGTAATCCAAGGTACTATTGTTTCACCTGAGATAGCCTTGTAATGGCTACCTGACTCTCACTCTATTCCATTTGCCACAAAGCAGTAGCTCCTTTTGCTTAAATACTTTATGGACTTCACTGATGAGATTCAAATTCCTCTAGGCCAGCCTAGATAGAATTCTCACTATTTCTCCAGCTTTTCACACCAGTCTCACCTTTGTTCTCTGTTTCTCCTACAAAGGCTTTCCTTCTAGTCCTCAAAAAGGTTAAAATCCTATCAGCATTGGGGTCTTTATACCTGTTGTTCCATCTATGTCAGAAATCCTTCCTGATCTCCCTAACTCCAGCCTTTGCTAAGCTGAGTCCTTTCATTCTTCAAGGCTGTTTTAATGTCATTTCCTCCAACAAAATATTTCCTGAGGTCTCTAAGTTAGATCTCCTAACACTGTTTCTGATCTCATAGTATCCTCTAGATCTCCTTCAAAGCATTAATCACAATTATGTGATTGCTCCATAATTTTGTTAATTGTAAATTTTCTTTATTAGATAGTAAGATCTATGAAAGCACAGACTATAGTTGTATTGTTTATCTTTGAATTCCCAGTTTCTATAACCATGTTTGAAAAAAATACTAATCTTTACAGTTTCTTCACAACACAGGGGCCAGGATGAGTTATGGATAATATACTCAAGTGAGATTATTTTACTGTTCAAATCCCTGAAATGGCTCTAATGGCCTCTTCCATTTCCTCCATTCTACTCTCTTCCTCACTTGCCTGCTTCAGCCAGCACCAGAACTCTTTACTGAACATGGAACTCTGTTTTAAGATGTTCTCCTTTCAAGACACTTAATGAAATCTAATTTACTGCTTGCAATAGAGGAAAAGCCACAGCCTTCTTCTAGTTGAGGATCTTCAGTGTCATGAGAACTGATTCTTTCCAGGCTAGCAGTATTAGATGTGCAATTTGGAAATGTAACACAGTCCTGTCACACATATCACCATGTCCAGTCCAACAGGGAAATTACTTGGCTCTTATTGAAAATTACATAATAGTTTTCACAACATATCATCACCACTACTGCTCACCATGGTCAAAGCACAATCCTGTTCACATGAATTTTGACAGTAGTCTTCTAAATGATCTTCATGCTTCTAACAATTTTCAACACAGTCCTCTAACTTTTTACACATATTACTAATAAACTTTCCTCAGAACTATACTGGCCATATTTGAATACTCATACTTTTAGTTATTACACATTTCAGAATTGATTTTCTAATATAATTTCTACTCCTGATGCAGATAGTTTCACCGCAACTACCCATGAAGTATGCCTGTAGCCATACCGCTGTGACCCCCGATGGCTTCAGATCTCGGTAGCTAAGCAGGGTCGAACCTGGTTAGTTCTTGGATGGGAGACCGCCTGGGAACACCAGGTGCTGTAGGCTTGAGAGAAGGACCTGGAAAACCACTCCCCCCTCCAAACAAAACAAAACAAAACAAACACCAATTAGTCATTGAAAACTGTATGAAAAGCCGAGAAGCACAAGAGCGTTTCCTCTCTTGTACATAGGGTCGCTATGAGTTGGACATCCACTCCACGGCACCTAAAAACAACCCATGAAGTAAGTCCACTCCCAGCAAAGAAAGTAGTTAATAGAACCCAGAATTGCTCACAGGGTTAAGCTGCCCCCTTCCACAAGCCCTCAAGTTGTGACACCTGAAGATGCTGCTTGCCCATCAAATGTTACTTGGTTAAGTGGCTCACCTTTTCACATAGACATTACATTCTTATAAGAATGACAGGCTATATCTCAAGATACCTAGTGAGACGTATGACTGGGACAAAACAGCATTGATCGCTGAGTTGGCCACAATCACTGGCTGCACAGACAGACTTGTGTCCTGTGGAACCAGCCACAGATTTCACAGCTCGTCCATCTTCTCAGCCCACCCTGCATCTTCCCCCATCGTCCCCATCATGACCCTGACTAGAGTATTTTCCTCTTCCCATTGTCCAAACATACGGAATGCCACAGAATCAACTCTAAACCCTCAGAACACAGAAACCCGAGGAGAGACGAGGTTCCGGCGATTCGCTCCCGGATGCTAGGTGGACACACTTCCTTCGTCCGCAGGATCTGGTCTCGTGCATCTTTTGCGAAAGATCTGAAATCACACGTCTGGGGTTTTCCGTGATTGCTTTCCTTGATCTCATTTTGTCCACGACCGCGGGGGCGCCTTCTGGTCTGGTCCTGGCCCTCTGAGGCGCCACTTGCGTCCTCTGGTGTCTGCTTTTGTCCCGGAGTCTGGAGTCGGCTCCTTCAGAGAACCCGGCCGAAGAAATTACGTTTCCCAGATGCCTCTGCGCCGGTCGTTCGGCGCGCTGGGCCAATCAAGGGCGAGGAGAGGGCGTTTCCGGAACGCGCGAGTACGCAAGGCGGGACTTCCGGCTTTCTTGGGCGTAAGGCTGGCTGTGTAACTCGCGGGTTGGTGAGGCTCTGAGCGCTAGCACTGGGGAACCGTGCGGTGAGCGGAGAGCACTGAGGCAGACTCGGCCGCAGGTCACAGAGAAAGGTTGGTGGCTGGGGCGGGTGGCACAGCGTGACCGGCGAGAACAGGCTGTCTTGGAGCTCTGGCTCCGTTGCCCACCTGTGCTGTGTGCGCTCCGTCGGGGCTCTGAAGGCGGGAGCGGCTGTGACGGATTCAGCTTGGACTGAAGCCACGTCTGTCCCCCAGGACCTCCTGGTCGGACTCTGTAGGGGTTCCGCTGAGCAGCTTGTCCCTGAGGCAGACCCCGCAGTCCCCCCAGGGAAGGTGTTTTTCAGGCTGATCTGAAGTGACCCAGGAAGACACTGCAGCTCCTAACGCAGCAGAGGATCCGCAGCTGGGAGGGTTCTGAGAACTGCTGCACAGCACGAACTCCAAACACGGAGTGAGAGGAGCAGAGGCGGAGGCGATCGGTTCCAAGACGTGGAGAACAGAAGAGAGAGCCTGAGAAATTGGCTGTTCTAGAGGTAGCTCTCCCACCCCCTCCTGCTGTCACCCATAAAAGCCAGTCATTACATTGCTGACACATTTTGGCCTGAGCTCCCCCTACACCGAGGGGGAAGAAAATAAAAGCTAATTAGCCTACACTTAAGCCTCACGGGTCACTTTCGGTTCGCTGTCCGCAGCCCCTAACGTTTTGGTGCTGAAATACAGGAGGTGGTTGAGAGGCTTCTGTTTCCCAAGACACATTCTCCGACTCTCGGAGCTTCTGTACAATATATCTGAGTTGAGCCTGTAAACAGGGAAGTGGTTAAATGTGTCCTGTCTTTTTATAAAAAGATTTGATTGTAGGATATCCAAGAGGAGGGTCATTAGGAATCAGGGACTTATTCATTTGAGAGAGACAATGCAAGGAGTTCATGCAAAAAGTGTCTCTTGAGGACAGGAGGTGTCACATTTATTTAGGAGTTTGGGAGTCAGACGTAGGTACATGGCAGGGCTCTTGGTGGCCATTTAAGGTCAGGGGACAGGGAATCAGGCATGAACATCCCAAGGCAATAGAGAAATTCTGGTACAGGTACAATACGCATTTTAGAATTAAATGGTCTTATTAAGCACGTTGTTATTAGTTGCCAACGAGTCAGGTCTGACTCATAGCGACCCTATGTGCAACAGAACAAAATATTACCCAACATACCTGGCACTATGTCAGTGCTTCTGTGCTATTCAGAGGGTTTTCAATAGCTCATTGTTTCAAAAATGGGCTTCCAAGCCTACAGAGCCGGGTATTCCAATGTGGTCTCCCATCAAAAGACTAACTAGGCCCAACCCTACTTAGCTTCCAAGATTAGACCAGATCGGATACCAGAGTGGATGACAGTAGCTTATTAAGTACAGAGAAGAATAATTCAAACAACAGATATATTTTTAAAGGTTGAGGAGTGGCCTGTGAGGAAAGCTGTGAGGTTAATAGGGACTAACCAGTACAACAGTAAATGTAAGTCTGACCTAAAATAGGAAAAAATAAGTCATGTTAATCAAAAGGCATAGCAAAATAGGTACAGTCTTATAATGTGGAGCAGTGGTGGATACATTGAGGAAACCTGCAAGCAAATTAAGCGACCTGAAAGATGGCCAGTCATTCAGGTCTAGGAATGTCCCAAGAAATAGCCAGTTTTAGACCCTTCCTCCAAATCCTGGACTCCTAATTGCAGGCACCTGCCCAGGTCATTTCAGCCCAGCCCTGGTCAGGACAGTGGAGTTTTGCTGGGTGAGGTGCTCATTTCTGACATCCTATGTGATGAGAAGCAGAAGTGTTTCTTACGGGAATAGCATGCACAGGGGGCTTGCAGATGCATGTGAGGATCAATCAGGAAATGAGCAGATGAGCTAAATGTGGACTGGCAGCAGCGTGAGCCACTGGGTGCTCATTCTTTGAGCCCTAGGAGACTTAGAGGGAGTAAGGAGAGAGTCTCCATCCAAGTTAGAATTTTAAAAGAGCATAGTGCCTTGCTGAAAGGAAAACTAGTAAACAAGAGTGTGAGTGGGCAGGAAGGCTGGTAAGAGTGGTAACAAAGAGACTTGGGAAGGCTACATTAAGAGGCCCAGGAAACTTACTGCTGGACCAGAGAGGTGGCTATAGAACAGCAAGATTTTTAAGGATAGAAAAGTAGCATCTACTCAGCCTACCTAGGTCTCCTACACCATTGTTCACCTAGAATTTATGAAAAAAACCTCTTATTTTTAGAGTAAGAGATAATATTCCTCTAAAAGTATATAGATTGGGCAGTTAAACATTGAAATGTATGAATTTAACAACCTCTTAGAGCACTTAGTATTTGGCTCATACCTCAGTGTGCCACAAAAGAGTATATTAATGTGCTAGAAGTCATGAATATTACAATTTCATTAATATTTGTAGTGCAAAACTCATTTAATATTTCAAAGATTATCCTATCACATTCACTGATAACATGAGCAGTGGATAACATAATAGCCCATACATAGCCCATACATAGGCCTTGGCCTATACTAATGCAGCGATGAAAAGAGGCTCTTGGATATTTCTATGCCATGCAAGTACATTCTTATTTATTTATTCATTTATTTATGTGTTTATTTATAGTACTTGGTGGTCGAACCCATGACCTCACACATACTTTGCAAGTTCTCTAACACTGGGTTGTACACACAGTCCATTCTTTATTTTTTTATTTTGATTCAGGGTCTCACTAGGTTACATAGGCTTCCTCTGGCCTCAATGTCATGATCCTCCTGCCTCTGCCTCCTGTTTTGCAGGGATTACAGAATGTACCACCACACCTGGCCAATTGTTACCATCTTTAAACCCATGTTACACAAGAAGACACTGAATCACAGTCTATAGACACACAGAGTGCTAAGAACTGAAGCCCAGAAGTTGGGCATGTGGAGGCCTCTTGGCTCCAAGGCATCGAGGGTTTCACATGAGCTCTGGTCCACACCATGGGTGCTCTCCACTCACAGTCTTCATTCTTTCCATAGTTTTCCATGACTCCAGAAGCACTTAACAAGCTGTGTACAGGTGAGCTGAAGGTGTCTCAGGCCCTGAACCTGCCCATACCCAATTCATATGGTGGCCTAGATATATCCCAGGATTCTGTGCCTGCTACTGTACTGATTATTGTACCTTCTGCTTCTGGAGTCTGTCCAAATGTAGAATCCAGATCCAGGGCAGGGGTTGTGTGGACATAGCCCAACGTCAGGCCACTAATACAATGCTTTTAGAACATATTACAGGCACAGCTATCCACATGTGTGAATGCTTAGAGGTGAGGCTGAGTTGGCAGTCTGCTCTTGCAGCTCAGTCTCATGTCTTGTGGAACCAGAGAGCTGGGATGGAGAGTTCAGGCCTGGACTGGCAGGCTGAGAAACCATGCCTATAGTCTGAGAGTATTGGGGGACACAGAAGTTTCAGAGTAGAGTAGTGGGGGTCATTTGAATCAGCTCTTAATCTTCCTTTTCTGGCTACATAGTGAACAACAGCCAGTACGAGTGAGGGAGGAGTTTCTAGAAGGAGTGTCAGTGATGGCTGGTTCAGGGTGATGGCTGGATGAAGGTGTAGCTTCAGATGTGATAGGAGAGTGTGAATTCAGGAATAGTCTCTAAAGGAGGTCCTATGAAACGTTTTAATGGAGTTGAGAGAAAAGGAGAGGACCCAGGTGTAACTCCAAGGTTTTTTGGCTTTTGCGAGGAAGGTAAGAGATCCATCCCATCAACTGAAATGTGGAGGTCAGGTACAGGATAATGTTTTGAAAGGGTTGTCAGGATTGAGGTTTTGGCTAGTTCAGTCTTTATATCTCAGAGACAGCACTGCCCCACCTATGGGTAGAGTCCTTGAGTGGACATCAGGACAGGCAGGTCAGAAAAGGGCTCCTGGTTGCAGACACTACCAATTGATGACCTGTAGGTGGTACAAGGGATTGAACTGTAACAATTGAACACATCAAGAGTTTAGGTCATGGTGAAGTGTAATTGAGAGTGAATGACTGCAGGATCACATTAGAGGACTGGATCTTTCTTTGGGGCACCAGAATGAGGTTGGTGAATGTCCCAGGAGGAGGTAGGGAAGAATCCTGACCATAGGTTTGGAGGTGTGGATACAAGTGGACCAAAGCTTGCAAGGGAAAATGGCCATGGAAAGAATGTGGAATGATAGCAGTAATGGAGATGAAACTACAGTGAGGCCAGGACATGCTCTTCTTCGGTCTTGGGAAGGCTTTTCAGGCTTTTATGGTGATACCTGATGGGTCCTGGAGTGCTTCACTTGGGCCAGTGGATAAGCTAAGGTGCAAATGGAGGAGTCAGTGAAGGCCGAGGGACCAGTGGAGCTGGGCAGTGAATAGGGCCTTGGTGGATAAAGGATGACTGAGCTGAGTGAGGGAAGAGGCTGTGCCACCCTGAGTTGAAGAGTATTTGAGGTATCTGCCTCCTGCAGAGGTTGAAGCATGGAATGGGGCCAGATGGAGGGGTCTTTAAAGCAGAGCTTGGGGATTCCCCCAGCACTAGGCCATGAGAGGTCTGAAGCAGGATGGCATCATGAATGCATGTCCAAAGCACTCTGTGGATGCCACGGGCAGAGAAGAAGAGGGGGAGGTCAGGGAGATGCCTCTGGTGTGGGCGAGGGGGTCAGTGTTGGCAGTGAGAGGTGGCACATGTAAGGGAGGGTGGTCCTCAGAGAGGTGCTCAGGGAGAGAGCATTAAGTGGTGGTCCTAGGGTCTTGGTCATGGGAATTTAAGAGGGAAAGCTGAGCCGGTGTTCATGTACAGTGAGGTAGATTTATCAGGCAACACCAGGGGAGTTTGGTGGCAGGAGAAGGGGTGGGGCCCTTCCTGCCAGGCCCAGAGTTTCAATGGCATTTACTTGCTCACATGTCTTAGTAATTGTGGGTGACACTGAAAAGTAGGAGCCTGAGAGAGGGGGCAGCTGTGGCACCAGCCTCATATCTTCTATGATGTGAGCTGGGGAAAACGCAGAGCAGGCAGTGTGTGGTTAGGGAACAAAGAGTACATTGAGGATTCTAACAGGGATGCTGCTCAGGGGCATCACTTTCCCTGTCCTGGTAGGACAGTGTGACTTTTGAGGATGAGGCTACATACTACTCCTGGGCGGAGTGTCAGGTTGTAGAAAAAGTGCAGAGACTCCCATTCTACAATGTGATGCTGGAGATCTTTTTCCTCATGGCCTCCTGGGTTTGTTCCTTACAGTCCCTGCATCCTGGGCTTGGCTCTTCCTTCCCATCTTCTCCAGGGGCTACTTTTTGCATTCTGTAGCCTCCTGTGGATACTGCCCCTTCCTGGGTTTTCTTAGGTAGGTGGTGTGGTGGATATGCTGGGCTACATGTTCTCCCTGTTCTTTCCAAGTGGTCCCTCCAACTGAGGCCTAGAAACCTTGCAGGGAGAGATATGAAAACAGGAGTCTTGCTGTGAACATGACAGATCCTACCATCCACAGCCTCAACCTGGAGAGTCACTGGCCACGATCATTATTTTTCTCTCCCTGATTCTGTCCCCTTCCTTCCTACTGACATTTCCTCTTGCCTCATTTCAGGAGCATTGGACTGAGGGCATCCCCTTGGTCTGCTGTGGTCCGTTCACCTGCCTTGCCTTCCCTTTAGAACTTGTATCTTTCAGGTTTCATGTACTTATCTTGTGGTAGCTGGAGGAAGAATCCTGGGTGCTTGATACGGCAGATGGGACACAAGCTACAAGAAGTTGGTCCTGGAAGGGTACTGGCTGTAGTAAGTGAAAAATGAGGGATGCTTGATGCCAGAAGTAGGTTCTAATGGAAGCAAAGACAGGGGCCACAACTTATTTCCTTTCAGCCCCTTTCTTGCCATTTTTCTCACCTTTCCTTGCTATTTTGACTCTGTCCTTGGGCCACCACACCTCTCAGGATTTCAGGACACACTTGTTTCTCTCCACTGTTGTCTCTGCAGTGTTTTCCCACACCAAGATACTCTTGAGATGTACACATAACCTAACTAGTTCTTGAACAGGTTCACTTGCTAACATCTGTCTTGTCTGCTGCTGTCCTCTCAAAAGTACCATGTTCTTATTCTTGGATTTATAATCAAGATTTTTTAATGAGGCTGCTTCCTCCCACCAGCATCTGCATATACTTTAATAACATTTTCTGCTTCCAAGTTGTTGGTTTCAACTGATGGATGAAGAAACCTATTTTCAAGGAAGGTCAAAGGCTAATGTTCCCAAGGACAATCCAGCCACCCAGGAAATCTACCTTTGTGGGACATGTCACCTAGTCATAAAAGACATTTTTGTGCTGGCTGAGCAGCAGGAAATACATCTCAGGTACAAACTGCACACATATGGAGCATCCCACAGGACAAGTCCATAGTCCTTTAAGCCTCTTGGACTCTAGGGGATTTGGTGAGACAGTGGTTCTTCACAAACAGGTGGTCAGCATTAGAGAAGAGATGCATTTTGCCACACTCCACATCTCAGAGGGCCATGACCATCTAAGATATCTGGCACCATATTGAGAGAGGGAATCAATTGTGTACAATTGAGCTACTCCAGGGGCCTGTAAACAATGAGTAATCACTAGTGGAGGTAACCTGCCACAATGCCAGCATGTGACAGAGCAGCAACAGGCAGATACAGCAAAGGAAAAAGTGGGATGCCACACACTAAGAGGTTCAGGGAGCAGCAGACTCAGGAGAGGTGGCCACATGCTTGGCCAAATCTCCATAGACAGGAGATGATTTCATCTCCTGAGGGAAACTTCAGAGACCAACAACTCTGAGCTGAGGACAGGTAAAATACCACGTCTTCAACTGACAACCACCTCCACCTAACAGACTCCAATATTAGAAGCCACAGAAAGAAGTTACTTCAGTACTCTCCCTCCCTCCCTCCCTTCCTTCCTTCCTTCCTTCCTTCCTTTCTTTCCTTCCTTCCTGCTGTGATGGGGATTAAACCCAGAGATTTGCAGGGGGCAAATGCTATACTACTGTGTAGTAGCCCAGCCCTTTTCTTGTTTTTGCTTTGACAGAGGATTTCAAATTGTGTAGGCTGCATCTGGCCTGGGGCTCAAGATCCTCCTGCCTCAGTTTCCCAAGACACTGGGATTGCAGGGATGTAACAAGATGATCAGCTCTTTTTTCTTTTCTTCCCTTTTATCATTGTATTTTTGTTTTCCTCATCTCTTTTTTCTAATGGAATTTTTGTCATTTTTATTCTTTTTATTTTTTTACTGCTAGTGTATCTCTTTTCCTATTTGCCATACTTTTATTATCATTTTTACTTATTTTTTTCCAAAAACAAATAGCTTAGGCTTTTTACTTCTTATTGCTTTTAGGGTTACCTAATTTTCTTTATACAAATTTTTTCCTTTATTGTGCAATTGGGTTTTGTAAAATATCTTTTGCTGTTGTCCTTTCCTCTTTCTAACATTCATTTCCTTTCTAGATCTTCTTTTTCCTTTCCTTCACTTAACTGTGGTGGGTGCCTTCTTTCCCCCTCTCACTATGCTCCATCCATTTTTTATTTTTGCAATTACTATTTTCCTCTTCACTTTGGTTTTTGTTTTTATTTATTTATTTTTTTTAGGAAAAAAGTCATATGTATGTACAGTCATACTTACCTGAGAATGGAAAATATAAGTGGACTCAACATGAGCGGGGAGGAGACCAGAGAGAGGGCGTGGACCATGGGGGAAGGGAACCCAGGGAAGGGGAACAAGGTAGAGTGCTAAAGAAGGAGAGAAAAAACAATATGCAGGATGCAATGCTATGAAAATATGAAAAAAGCAAACAAAAAAGTCAGAATATAACTCATGGTTTCATATGACTGTCATTACATGTTAATTGAAGTTCTTTTTTATATTCTGTTCTGTAAAATGTTAAGGAGATGGAAGGGTAAGCAAATTGATTTAGTCGAATAATGGATATGTCAACTGTCTTGTTGTTGTTGTTAGGTGCTGTCGAGTTGGTATCCAACTCATAGCGACCCTCATAGGGTTTTCAATGGCTGACTGTTTCGGGATTGCCTTGGGAGTGGATTGCCAGGTCCTTCTACCTTAACTGTCTTGTATCCTATTAAAAAATAAAGGAGCAGATATGAGAAAGAGGCTTCTTTTGAGAATTTCCTAGGCAAATCTTCAAGTTTTTAGAAGCCTCTCTTTTCTTGGCCATATTCCTGAAGTTCTTTCTTGATCATATTCCTGAAGTTCTGCCTTGGACATGCACATAAATTTTTTCAGTTTCTGACATTTCTTTGATGGACACATTTTCAATTCCTAAATATTTCTCAGTGTGGTTACAATTAAGCTATTGAAGTAATAATCTAAATTTTATCTAAATTCTCATGCTTATTCTATATTGTCACTGTTCTCTGGTCTCTGGGCATTGATGATGTAGTAGTTGGCTTTAATTTTAAGTGTATTTCTGTAATTGGATTGGTCAGGTGTTGTACCTGTTACACTGGTTTGTCTTCTCTGTGAGTGGTACTAGGGATTGATATATCAAGAGAAAACCACTCACTAAGAAGACCTTCAAATAAAACAGGAAGAGATCATTATCCCAACAGATGCACAAATTAAAAATCAGAAACACAAGGCACATGAAAAATCAAGGCAACATGTTTCCTCCAAAAGACCATAATTCTTTACTGAATCCAGAGATGTTGAAATGGTCAAAATGTGAAAGAATTCAAAAGTCTACTTGTGAAAATTAGTAGTGACTTTGTCAAAGAGGACACAAACAAGCAGGTGACTGAAGTATGAAAATCAGGACAGGACCTAAATCAGAATGTGAGCAATGTAGAAGACAGACAAATGGATGAGAAGTTCAGCAAGGAAATTGAGGTTTTCAAAAACAAACAAATGTTGGAAATGAGCACAGTAAATCAAACTAAAAACACAGTGGAATGCATCACCAATAGACTAGATCAAGCAAAAAAAGAAAAAAAAAATATCAGGGATGTATGACAAGGTTGAAGAGAAACTATATTTTGGTATCAACCCCACAAAAGTAAAACAACATAACTAAAACTTCTAAGAACTCTGAGACGTGATCAAGCAACCAAATCTTAGAATTTAGGGAGTAAAAAAAGGACCTGGGATAAAAACTAAAGGAATAGGAAGCCAATTTAATATCTTCATAGCAGAAAATTTCCCAAATTGGGGAAAGAAAACGACATCCATCCTGAAGAGGCATTTAGAACGCCAAATAGACATGACCAGAAAATAAGATCCCCCCACAGCACATTATAAAGTGTCAGTACTATAGAGCAACAAAACAAAACAAAACAAAACCAACAAAACAACAACAACAACAACAAAAACCCCAATATTAAAAGCAGCAAGAGATAAACCTCAACTCACTTAAAAGGTAAACCCATCCCAGTACTATCAGACCTTTGAGGAAAAAAAAATCCAGGAAAGCATGGAATAATATATTTCAAGCCCTAAAAGTAAGTAACTGCCAACCAAGATTATTATACCCAGCAGTTATTATTTAAAATCAATGGGGAAATAAAGACCTTCCAAGACAAGGACATAGTAGAGCAATATATAACCACCAAGTCAGCATTGCAGAAGACACTTGAAGCCTGTGCGCACAGAGGGAAGAAAGTGTCCAATATGTGAGTACAGGAGAGAATAAACTTCATGAGAACAGATGAACAAAAGAGAACTAGGAAGGAGTTAGTCATGTCTAATTTATAAACCCCAAATACGACTGAGAAAGAAAAGAATGAATAGTATATACACCAACCAGGAAAACACCTAGCACAATTATAAGAATCAGCACACCCCTCTCAATAACAACCTTAAATATAAATGGTCTTAACTGTCCAATTAAAACACATAGATTAGTAGATTGTATTTAAAAAATAAGATCAACCAGTTCTCCGCAAGAAACCCATCTCACTGGCAGGAACACTCACAGACTGAAAGTGAAAGGGTGGAAATTAATACACCATGTAAGCGGAAGACAAAAAAACAAAACAAAACATTGCATCAGACAAAGTAGACTTCAAATTAGTCTGAAGAGGTAAAAAAGGTCACTACATATTAAGGGCCAGTTGATCAAGAAGATATAACAATTGTATGTGCACTGAACATTGGTGCAACAACAGAAACCTACTGGACTTAAAGGAACAGATACATCCACATACAATAATATTGGTTGGCTTCAATAACCCACTCTAATCAATAAATATAAAATCCAGAGGAAAAAATTCAACAAAACTTCAGAGTTAAAAACCACAATAGATCAAGTGGATATAATAGGCATCCACAGGAAATTCTATCCAAAAGCTACAGAATGCACATTCTTCTCAACAGCCTATGGAACTTTCTCTAAAATAGGTCTCACTTTAGGCCGTAAATCAAGTTAAAAAATACAGAAAAAAGTGAAATGATTTGGTGTATTTTATTGGACCATAATTGAAAAAAAAAGTGAACAGCAAGAGAAATTACAGAAACCATACAAATACATGGAGGTTGAACAATACACTCTTAAATGATCAGTGCATCCTTCAAGAAATTAGGAAGGAAGTCAAAAAAGTGTTAGAACCAAGTGAAAGTGAAAACACAATCTACCAGAACCTTTGGTATACAACAAAGATGATTCTCAGAGTGAAGGCAGTCAGATAACTTAATGATGAACTCCAAGGTCTAGTAAATATAAGAACAAGCAAAACCCAAATTCATAATATGGAAAGAAAAAAAAAGATCAGGGCAGAAATTAATGAAATGGAGACTAAGAGGCCAATAAAAAGAATCGATGAAACAGGAAGAGCTGGTTCTTTGAAATGATAAACAATGTTAACAATGTCTTAGCCAAACTAACCTAAAGAGAGAGAAGACTCAAGTTAATAAAATTAAAAATGAAAAGGGGAACATTACAACTGATAACAATGAAATCCAGAGAATCATTAGGGAATACATTGAAAACATGTTCCAGAAAACTGCAAAACTTACATGAGGTGGATAAATTCCTAGACACATATGACCTGGCAAAATTAAATCAAGAGGATATAAACAACTTGGACAGATATCTAATGATGAGCAGATTGAAGCAGTAATTGTCTTCTAAAAAAGAAAACTCAGGACTGAATGGATTCACTGCTGAATTCTTATTGTTGTTGTTGTTAGGTGCCATCTAGTCGGTATCCGACTCATAGCGACCCTCATAGGGTTTTCGATTGCTGTTTCAGGATTGCCTTGGGAGTGGATTGCCAGGCCCTTCTCCCATTTTTGTGGTGCTAGGAATTGAACTCGGGACCTTAGAGACTGCAGAGCAGCGCTCTACCAACTGAGCCAAATCCCATCCCAAAACAGTCTGCCATTGAAAACCAGTCTGCCATTGAGGGTCACTATGAGTCAGATACCGACTCGATGGCTGAATTCTACCAGTCTTTAAAGAATCAACACCAGTGGTCCTCAAACTATTCCATAAAATCGAAATGGAAGGAACTCTGTCAAACTCATTCTATTAAGCCATTATTACCCTGATACCAAAATCAGATAAGGATACAACAAAACAGGAAGAACTCGGACCAATTTCCCTGATGAACATAGATGCAAAACTTCTCATGAAATACTTCCAAATCAACTTCAGCAACAAATTAGAAAGATCATACACTATGATCAAGTTGGTTTCATTCCAGAGAGATAAGGGTAATTGAACATGTACAAGACAATAAATGAAATACAGCACATAAGACTGTGACACAGAAATCCCGTGATCTTTTCAATAGATACAGAAAAGGTCTTTGACAAGTTTCAACATCCTTTAATCTTAAAAGTCTTGAAGAAAATAGGAATTGAAGGAACATAACTTGACATTGTAAGGGCAATATGTGAAAATCCTACAGCCAATATCATACTAAATGGGGAAAAAAAACTGGGAGCATTTCCTTTAAAATCAGGAATGAGACAAGAGTGTCCACTCCCTCCACTATTACTTAATATAGTAATTGAACAATTAGCCACAACAATAGTGCAAGAGAAAGAAATAGTAGGGATCCAAGTAGGAAAGGGAGACACCAAGTTATCCCTATTTGCAGATGACATAATCCTGTAGTTAATAGACCATAAAGACTCCACAAGAAAACATAGAGCTAATAAACACTTTCAGCAAAATAGCGGTATAGAAAATCAACATACAAAAATCAGTACCTATTTCTGTATACCAATGAAAACCAGGCTGAGAAAGAAATTAGGAAAACAATTCCATTCACAATCGCTGCATAAAGAATCAAGTACCCAAGAATAAATCTAACCAAAGAGGTAAAAGACCTCTACAGTGAAAACTTTAAAACAATGAAGAAAGAAACTGAAGCAGACACCAGAAGATGGAAAGTTCTCTTGCACGTGTGTCAGAAGAACTAATATTGTGAATATGGCTATATTACCAAAAGCAGTCTACAGATTCAATGCAATCCCCATCAAAATTCCAATGACATTCTTCACAGAAATAGAAAAAAACAAATGTAAAATTCATGTGGAAGTACAAAAGACCATGAAAAAGCTTCTGAGCAGAAACAGCAATGTAGGGGTTATCACAGTATTAATTCAAATTATACTACAGAGCCATAGTAATGAAAATTGCATGGTACTGGCACAAAAACACATGTACACCAATGTAACAAAATATAGGATCCAGTAATAAGCCCATGCAAATACAACAACCTGATGTTTGCAAAGGTACTGAAACATAAGCTGGGGAAAAAAAATCTCTTCAACAAATGGTGCTGGGATAACTGGATATCCTCATGTAGAAGACTGAAACTAGATCCCTCTCATCAATTCAAAATGGATCAAATACCTTAATGTAAAAACTGAAACTTTGAACGTGCTAGAGGAAACCATGGGTAAAACACTTCAAAATATCTAGGCACAGTCAAGGACTTTCTAAATAGGACCCCAGTAGTGCAAGAAACAATAGTAAGAATTGATAAATGGGATTGCGTGAAATTAAGAAGCTTTTGCACAGCAGAGGACACAATTATTAAAGAGACACCCTCAGAATGGGAGAAAATCGTTGCTAGCTATACATCAGACTGGTCATGAATATAGAGAAAATAAAAAGAGCTTAAAAAATTAAACACCAAAAAAACAAAGTGTCCAATCAAACTATGGGCAAATGAACTAAACAGGGAGTTCTCAAAAGAAGAAATACAAATGGTCAACAACCATATGAAAGAATGTTCAACATCTTTAGCTGTCAAGGAAATGCAAATAAAAACTACATTGAAGTGCCATCTCACCCAGTAAGAATGGCTAGCATCAACAAAACAACAAGTGCTGGTGAGGATGCAGGGAGAAAGGAACTGCTGGTAATGTGTCCAGCCACTATGGAAATCAGTGTGGAGTTTCCTCAAAAAAATTTAAAAGTAAAATTACCATGTGACCCAGCTATACCACTTCTGGATATATACCTTAAGGAATATAAGTAAAAATACCATAGAGTTAACTGTTCATCTGTGTTTATTTTGGCCTTATTTATAATAGCCAAGATGTGTAATCAACCTACATGTCCCTCAACTGATGAGTGGATAGAAGGATGAAATTATGGTATTTGCTGGAAAATGGATAGAACTAGAGATCTTCATTTTAAGTGAAATAAGCCAGACCCAGAAAGAGAAATATTGCATGTTTTCTCATATGTGGATGTCAGGTTTCAATATATATTCAATATTAAAATACGTAATTCATGAAAGTAGAAGGGGTCTATGTAGGGGAGATAAGGGTCTAAAGAGGAGAAGGGAGTGACAAAAAAAGGTAAAGGGGGAAAGGAAAGGAAATACCACAAGCTTTGCCCTTAAGGTAAAATCTAAATGAATAGATAGGAAGGACATGGGACACCTGAGAGGGTGGTGAGGGAGGTGAACTTGAGCAATATACAGTGACATCATTGTATGGAGATGTCATAGTGAAGTGCATTAAGTTGTACATAAAAAAAATAATAATTACTGGGGAAAAATTACCATAGTACCCAAAATGTATAAATGTCAATAAATATTACCTACTATCACTGGCATAAATGTCAAAAGTAAAAATGAAAAAGTTCACACTGGAAAAAACTTCTGCATGTAATGAATGTGGGAAATGCCTTTAGCAGAACATACTACCTCATTTGTTATAAGCAATTTCACACTGGAGAAAGGTCCTATGCCTGTAGTAAACATGGGCAATGTAATGACAGCAAACACATAATATTCAGTAGGACAGACTCCACACTAGACGAAAGGCTTATGAATGCAGTGAATATGACAAATTGTTCAACCATAACGCACCAGAGACAAACCCATCAGAATAACAGCTGACTTCTCAATAATAAACTTAAAGGCAAGGAAAGTTTAGACATTCAAGTCTTGAAAAAGCATAACTACCAACCAAGATCACATTACCTAGCGAAGCTATCTTTTAAAATAATGTGAATTCAAGGCATTCCATGATATTGATTTGTTTTAACATGGTGACCACCAAGCCAGCATTGCAGAAGATACTCAAACACTACACAGAAGAAGTAAGACAACCCCAAATACAACATCAAAGGAACAAATAATAAACATAAGTGGAACTTAAGAAAACAAAAGGCTAAATATGAATAAAAAAACAGAAATAAGGACCAAATTGATGCAGAATAATAAGCACCTCTCAACAATTACTCCCAATGTAAATGGTCTTAACTCGCCATTCAGAAGGTGTAGACTGACAATTTGGATTAAAAAACATAAACTATCAATATACAGCATTCAAGAGACTCACCTTATCCATAAAGACTGTTAAAGGCTGACAATTAAAGGATCAAAAACAATATACCAAGTATGTGGGAACCGAAATAGCAGGAGTTTCAACACTAATTTTGGACTAGTGAGACTTCAATTACAAACTAAACAGAAGAGACAAAGAAGGACACTACATATTAGTAAAAGGAACAGTCAACCAGGAACCCATAATGATACTAAATATTGACTCACCAAATGCAGGTGAACATAGCTTCATAAAACAAATTTTATTGGAGATGAGGGAACACATCAGACCAGAGACAATACTTAGGGGAGATTTCGATACCTCACTTTGGCCAAGAGACAAGTCACCAAAGCAAAAATTCAACAGAAACATGAAGGACTTAAATAGCTCCATAGACCAAGTGGAACATACAGACATTTATATAATCATCCATAAAATGTGGAATACACATTTTGCTCAGCATCACATGGAACTTTTTCTAAAATAGACAACATTTTAGTCCACAAAAAATTGCCTCAAAAATACAAGAAAAAGTAGAAATCATCCCCTATACCTTATCAGATCACAGTGGAATAAAACTATAACTCAAAAGCAAGAAAAATTTCAGATATAGTAAATTCATGGAGACCAAATAATACAGTGCTGAATGATCAATCAGTCATTGAGGAAATTAGAGAGAAAAATTTAAATTTCTATAATCAAATGAGCTGGGATTTAGCTCAGTTGTAGAGTGCTGTGCTGCAGTCTCTGAGGTCCTGAGTTTGATTCCCAGCACCACAAAAATGGGAGAAGGACCTGGCAATCCACTCCCAAGGCAATCCCGAAACAGCCATTGAAAACCCTATGAGGGTAGCTATGAGTCAGATACTGACTCTAAGGCACCTAACAACAACAACAACAACAACAACATAATCAAATGAGGATGAAAATACATCTTATGAAATTTTATGGGATACATCAAAGGTGTTTCTAAGAGGGATGTTCATAGCCATGAATGCCTTCATCAATAAGTTAGGAAAGGCTCGATTAAGTAACTTAATGATACATCTTAAGGCACTAAAAGGGCAACAACAAGCTAATCCTAAAAGGAGCACTCAGACATAAATTATCAAGATCAAGGCAGAGATATCCCAATTAGAATCCAAAAAGACAATTCTAAGAATGAGACAAAGAGCTGATTCTTTGAAAAGATTAATAAAATAGTTGCCCCTCTAGCCAGTCTTACCCCCCCCAAAAAGAAAGACAATGCCCAAATTTTTAAAAATTAGTAATGCAAATTGAACCATAACCACCAATACCAACAAAATGCAGAAAATTATCAGGGAACACTTAGAGAATTGTACTCCCAAAAAACAAAATACAGGAGAAATGGAAAAGTTCGTTAACATATGAATTACCAAAATTAAGGCCAGAGGACATAAGCAATTTAAATAGACTCATTACATCCACCAAAAATAAAGTAATAAAAATCTTCCCAACAAAGAAAAGCCTAGGTCCTGAAGGATTCACAGCAGAATTCTTTCAAAGAAGAATTAATATCTATTCTCCTCAAGCTATCTCATAAAGTGGAAAAGAAAGGGGCACTTCCAAACTCATTCTAGGAAGCCAATATCACCCTGATACCAAAACTGGACAAGGGCACTTCAAAGAAAAAGAACTACAGACCAATTTCCCTGATGAATTTTGATGCAAAAATCCTCAATAAAATTCTGGCAAACCAAATTCAGCAACACATAAAAAAGATCATACATCATGATCAAGTGATACAAGCCTAGCTCATCCCACAGATGCAAGGCTAGTTCAACGTACAGAAAAAAATTAATCAAATTAATTCAACATATCAAGAGACTTGCAGACAGAAATCACATGATCATCTTGATGCTGAGAAGACCTTTGACAAAGTGCAGCATCCTTTCATGATAAAAGCCCTGGAGAAGATGGGCATAACAGGGAATTACCTGAACATCATAAAGGCCATCTATGACAAACACAACAAATATCATATTAAATGGGAAAAAATTTGAAACCATTCTAAGATCAGGAACAAGACAAGGATGCCCACTTTCTCCTGTCATATTCAATCCTGTGATTGAGGTCCTAGCCAGAGAAATTAAGCCTGAGAATGAAATCACAGGGATACAGATAGGCAAAGAAGAGATCAAATTATCCTCGTTCATTGATAACATGATCCTTTATCTAAAGGACTCCAAAAATTGCTCTAGAAAACTCTTAGGGCTAATTAACTACTTCAGCTGGATACAAAGGGGCAGGATACAAAATTAACACTAAAAATCAGTAGCCTTTCTTTACACCAATAGGGAACAGGAAGAGAGGGAGATTAAGGCAACAACCCCATTCACAATAGAACAGCAAAAATTAAATATTTAGGAATCAATTTAACCAAAGACCCTAAAAATCTCTACAAGGCAAACTTCAAAACACCAAAGAAAGAAATTGCAGAGGATATTAAGAGATGGAAGGACCTACCCTGCTCATGGATTTGGAGAAATAATTTTGTAAAAATAACTACTACCAAAAGCAATTTACAGATTTAATGCAATTTCTATTAAAATTCGAATGACAAACTTTGCAGAAATAGAAAAAATAATCATAAAATTCATATGGAAACACAAAAGACCATGTATAGCCAAAACAATCTTAAGCTGCAATAACAGATCAGGCAAGATAACAATGCCTGACTTCAAATGATAATATAGGGCTATAATGGTAAAAATAACTTTGTACTGGCACTAAAATAGGTTTGAAGACTAATGGAACAGAATTGAAGACCTAGAGATACACTCATGCAACTACAGCCACTTGATTTTTTTCTTTTCCTTTTTTTTCTTTTCTTTTTTTTTCTTTTCTTTCTTTGTGTGTGTGTGTGTGTGTGTGTGTGTGTGTGTGTGTGTGTGTGTGTGGTACTAGGGGTTGAACTCTGGGCCTCGTGCCTGCATCCTTTGCAAGTGCTGCACCACTGAGCTGCACCTCCAGCCTTTTTTTTTTTTTTTTTAGACAGGGCATTGCTAAATTACACAGACTTTATCTGGTCTCGAACTTGCGATCCTCCTGCCTCCACCTCCCAAGCCGCTGGGATTACAGGCCTGCACCACTGTGCCCGGCTCAGTCACTTGATTTTTTACAAAGGGGATGGGGATGCTCAATGGAGAAAAGATAGCCTCTTCAACAAATGGTACTGGGAAAATGGGATTTCCATTTTCAGAAAACTGAAAATAGACCTGTGTCTCTCAATTTGCATGACAGTCAATTTGAAATGGATAAGAGACCTCAACATAAAACCAGAGACCTTAAAAGTGCTATAAGAAAAGATAGGAAACACACTCCAACACATGGGCATAGGAAAGTATTTCCTTACCAAGACTCAAATTACCCAGGAATTGGCAACAATTGACAAATAGGATTACGTGAAATTAAAAACCTTCTGTGCAGCAAAGGAAACAATCAACAGAGTTAAGGAAGAGCCCACTGAATGGGAGAAAATCATTGCATCCTACACATCTGACAGAGGACCAATTTCAAGAATATACAAAGAACTTAAAGCAAATCCCAAGAAAACATATAAACCAATACATGAGTGGGCGAAGGAAATGAACACACAATCTCAAAGTAATAAGTTTGAAGGGCCAAGAAACATGAAGGCTCAATATCCCTAGCCACTAGGGAAATGCAAATCAAAACAATACTGAGATTCCATCTCATTCCAGGAAGAATACCCAAAATCAGGAAAACAAATAATAACAAATGCTGGAAATTATGCAGATAAAAAAGGACACTTGCCCACTCCTGGTAGTACTGTAAATTAGTTCAGCCATTTTGGAAATCAATATGGAGATACCTTCTTGTTGTTTTTAGGTGCCGTCAAGTCAGTGTCCAACTCATAGCGACCCTATGTACAGCAGCTGAAACACCATTGTCAGTGCTTCTCTGCTATTCATAGGATTTTCAATGGCTGATTGTTTTTTGGGAGTGGGTGGCCAGGTCCTTCTCCCAAGCCTACAGTACCTGGTGTTCCCAGGCAGTCTCCTATCCAAGTGGTAACTGGGACCAACCCTGCTTAGCTTCAGAGATCTGATGGGGTTGGAAGCCACAGTGCTATTGCTGCAGGCATGGAGGTACTTTAGAAAACTAAAAATAGAACTCCCATATGACCCCGCTATACCACTCCTGGGAATATACCCGATGGGAAATAAATCATGCCACAGAGACACTGCATTTCCATATTTAGGACAGCACTTTTCACAGTTACAAGGATATGGAACCAACCAAGATGTCTAACAACAGAGGAATGGATTTTTTAAAACTGTGGTATATATACACAGTGGACTATTACTCAGCAGTAAAAGAAAAGGAAATAATGTCATTTGCAGCAAAATAAATGGAACTGGAGAATATCATCTTAAGCAAATGAATCCAGATCCCAAAAGAGAAATAGCATATGTTCTCACTCATATGTGAGAGCTAAATCTAACTTTATACATATACAGTATGTATGTACATATACATATATATATTTGTGTGTGTGTCATATAACTAGTATTGTGTGTGTGTGTGTGTGTGTGTGTGTGTGTGTGTGTGTGTGTGTGTGTGTGTGTGATCAATAAGGCTTATCTAAGAAGGGAAAATGAAAGCAAAGTAGAAAGAATGGGGAAAGAGGCTAGTGGAGGGAGTGGAGGTTGAATAAGGGATCAAGGGGAGGGGAAATAATGTGAAAGGACAAAGAGGGAAAGGATAACCTCAAAATAGATAATGCAATAATACAAATACATGGAGGGAAAAGGGAATATAACCTAAAATGCATAAGTATTTTTTACTATGTGTTAATCAAAAGGTTCTGTGAAATATATAAGTTGATGAAAGTATAACCAAAAGCCATGTAATAGTTGCATAATGGAAATAGCATAAGCCTTATTGCTCTATACCCCACAAACATTTATAAATAAAGGGGATATAAATTTTTTTCAAAAATCATTGCTAAATATTTTACTCAGGCTGATAATGTTAAGTGAAAATTTCTTAATTCCATTTTTATATTCTTTATTGGTAGTGTAGTGAAACACAACACAATTGTGTGTGTTTGCTGAATTTTTTTATGCACCATAACATTATTCATTGGTTTCCTTAGGATTTTCTACACATAACATCATGCCATCTGTGAACAGAGATAGTTTCACTTCCTCTGTGCGAATCTGGATGCCTTTTATTTGTTTTTCTTGCCTAATATCATTTGTTGTAAACACTAGTATTGTGTTGAATAGAAGTGACCAGAGTAGTCATTTTTGTCTTATTCTTGACCTTGGGGTTAAAGTTTTGTGGTCTCTCTTTGTAATAGTCTGTCAAATTTCTTGTGTACCCGTAATCAAATGGCACCTGCAGCCATACCACTGGGGCATCAGATCCCACCAGGTCTCAGAAGATAAGCAGGGTTGGGTCTGGTTAGTACTTGGATGGGAGACTCCCTGGGAACACCAAGTGCTCTAGGCTTGGGAGATGGACCCTGCAACCCACTCCCAAATAATTCCAACCATGGAAAACCCTATGAATAGCCAAGAAGCACTGACAATACTGTTTTGCCTGTTGTACATAGGGTCACTATGAGTCAGACACCTACTTGATGGCACTTAACAACAACAGTCATATAACAAATGAAAGTCTGGTGGTGTAGCTTAGGGGTAGAATACTAGCCTAGCAGGCTCAAGGCCCTGGGTACAATCTCCAGCACTGCAAAAATAATATTTTAGAAAATATTCAAGATACCAGGCACCATGGCGCCTCCCTGTAATCCCAATAATTCAGGAGGCTGAAGCAGGAGGATCTCAAACTTGTGACCAGAGGCAGCCTGTGTAACTTATCAAGATTATGTCTCAAAGTACAAAATAACAAAGGGGTTGGGGTGTGGCTCAGTGGTAGAGCATTACCTATTGCACATTACCTAACGTGTGCAAGGCCCTGGTTTCAACCCTTCAGTGCTCACACAGAAGAATGTGACAATCCACTCCAAAAGAAAACCCAAAATAATCAGCCACTGAAAACTCTATGAGGGTTATTGAGTCAGACCCAACTTGACAGCACCTAACAACAACAATAGTACTCACACAAGCACACACACACACACACACACACACACACACACACACACACCAAAAAAAAATTATAGCAGTGTACAGTCACATGTGCCTATAATCTCAGGAACTCAGGAGGTTGGGGTGGAAAGATCATGAGTTTGAGACCAGCTTGGGCAACATAAGGGGACTACATCTCAAAAACAAAAAAGAAACATTTTTATTTTATGTACTATATTTATTACATTACTTTTTGATGTTAAACTGACTTTATATTCTTGTGATTAAAAATCACCAGGCAATGATGTTTAATCCTTCTTATGCATTTTAGATATGGCTTCTTAGTAATTTTTTGGCAATCTTTTCATCCATATCCATAAGAGATTTGGTCTGTAGTTTTCTTTCATTGGGATGTCTTTGCTTAGTTTTGGTATGAGGGGTATAGTGGTCTCCTAATGAGTTAGGATATGTTCCCTCTTCTATTTTTTTAAAGAGTCTGTGAAAAAATTTTCCCCCCTTTTTTAATGGTACTTAGGGGTTGAACTGAGGGCCTCGCACTTACTTCATAAGTGCTCTACCATTAGGCTGCATACCAAGCTTATTTTTTATTATTTATCAAGTTAGGCTCTCACTAAGTTATGCAGGCTGCCTATGGCCTCAAACTTGTGATCCTCCTGCCTCTGTCTTCTGAATCACTGGGATGACAGTTGTTACAGTTCATTATTTAGTTAGCCTGTCTTGGGCTGTCTTATTTGAGGAGAATAATGATGACAGTGATGATAAGATCATAATTATTTATTCAAACTCTCTGCTTTTTGTATGAACTCAGATACTCTCTGTTAGCTTTCATAGTTTGTGTCTTTCTAGAAATTTTCCCTGTATATAACTCACTTTGTCCACTAGAGGGAGCATCTTCAGAAAAGTAGACAATATAAAATCCTCCAGTCTTGAAGGAAAAGTTAAATCCTGGAGACAAAGCTCTTGTGTAATTTTCCCAGGGAGATGTAAAAGAAACATCTCTTCACCCCAAATTCAGAGGGTGCAGAGACCAGATTCTATCAAGTCCAGATGGGTAAGTAATGAGCTGACTGGTGTTCCTTACAGGAGAATGGATGACTCATGGGCAGCTTCACAAGCAGCTACAAAGCCTGAAAATCACTCTTAGAACCACCACAGCCAGTCATTTGTCTACTTCTTATATAGTTGTGATGAATGTCAATAGGCCCTTTACCATTATAGACCTAACTACCATCTGGGTGTTTAAGCCTATTTTGCTCACAGCACTGTGGACTGATATTACCACAGCTGCTTTGCTTCAAAATAATGCTGGTCATGTCCAGCCTGAAAGTAAAAGCCATATTGCTAAAGCAAAATCGGACAGTGAATCAATTCTTCTGGTAACATCTGTCTTAAAGGATTATCTTTGGGGCAGATTAGCACACATCTGTAAATCCAGTGACTCAGGAGGCTGAGGCAGGAAGATCACAGGTTTGAGGGCAGAGGCAGCCTGCATAACTGCATAACTGCACAAGACACTGCCTCAAAATATAAAGCAAAAAATGTGCTTGGGCTATGGCTCAGTGGTAGAGCACTTGTAAAGCATGCATGAGACCCTGAGTTAAATCCCCCAGTACCACAAAAACAAAAGAACTTTCTTGCAAAAATCCAAGTCTACAACAAACGATTTTATGCTATTGATCAAAGGAATAAGGAGGAGAAAATAGATGCAATCCAGAGGCCTTTTTAGATCAGTGGCCAAAAGTCAACATTGTTCTCTTTAGCTTTTTTGGATGTGTTCCACAACACAGAGAAACATTCCTCTTCCAGTCAGATGGGAGCTTATAATTCATCAGTGTGTATCGTCCCAAGCATTCCTGGGCTGGCTACTTCCAGCAGCTCAGGACTAGAAAATGAACCCATGAAAAAGTTCTCTTGTAGAATTCTCATTGAAATCTATCTCGGAATATGTGGAGAAGACATTTCCTTCTTTGAGGAGAGCTGAATAGTAGTGATAACAGCTTGGGTGACAATTCAGTGAATTGTGATAACAGCAATCAGACTTCAGTGAAAATAGAGCAACTTCTTGGATCCAAGCCAGCAAGTCACCATGTTTTATAAAAAGCTATACAATTTCACGATGATAACACTCCAGCCAACACTGGCCCACACAAGTCCCCCATTGTTTTCTAGGTTACTGAAGATTAGAATCTCCATAAACATATTTGATTTCTCCTTTTCATCATGTCCTATAATATTCCACTGAGAATGATTGTTTGCAGGATTTTGCTGAATTTGGATTAAATCCTCAAGTTCTGTCCAGAAATAAATGAATTTCTTGGCAAAAGGATAGACATGATGCAGTTAACACTAAGCAACCACTTTAGATCACACTCTCAGGTCATTTGTGAGTTGACAATGAATGAGCATCAGCCAAGATCCCAGCTTGTAATATTTCAGCTTTCCTTTTCCATCTCCCACATGTCTTTGAGAAAACTACCCACAAAACTCCCACGTGTCTGTCAGCTTATTGTGCTGTGGGGGCTTGTGTGTTGCTTTGATGCTGAATGCTATGCCACTGGTATCTCAGATACCAGCAGGGCCACCCATGGTGGACAGGTTTCAGCTGAGCTTCCAGACTAAAACAGACTCAGGAGAATGACCCTAGGCAGCCCATTCCAGAAACAATTAGCCATTGAAAACCCTGTGAATAGCAGAGAAGCATTGTCAAATATGCTGCCAAACAATGGGCCCCCCAGCATGGAAGGCACTCAAGAAATGACTGGGGAAGAGTTGCCTCCTCAAAGTAGAGTTGGCTTTAATGACAGGACTAGAGTAAAGCCTCTGGGACCTCCTTTTGCTGATGCAGCATGAGCCAAAATGAGAAGAAACACAGTGGCTGCGAAAATGGGTTCAACATAAAAAGATAATGTGGATGGCACAATGTCAGGTAGTGCTTCATTCTGCTGTACTTAAAGTTATTAAGAGTTGGATCTGACTTAAGAACACCTAATAACAACAACACAAAAAACATTTTCTCTCTTTCTATTCCTACGATACTGTATTTTATTTTCTATGTTTTATTCCTGCAGAGAAAAATTGAAACTTGGTGGTCCAGGTAACAAAGAACTGTTATCACTGTTGATTCTAATCAGGTTGTGTTTTTAAGTATTGTGTTATGCTTCTAATTTTAATGTATTTCTCACTTAGTTTTTTGGCATAATATCCTCCACATTCATCCATGTTATCACAAGTGGTGATATTTCTTTTTTAAGGGTGAATAATATTCCACCACATGTACATAAAAACACACACCTTATGCAATTTTTTATTCATTTTTTGGACAATGAACACTTTGTTTTTTCTATATCTTGGCTACTGTGGATAGCATTACAATGAACATGAGAGAGTAGATATTTCTACAAGGTGCTGACTATAAATTATTTGGGTCTATTCTCAGAAGTGTTATTGTTACCTCACATACTACATCTCTTTTTAACATTTCAAGGAATATCCATACTGTTTTTCACAGTGAATATAACAGTTTATATCTCCACTGACAGCATACAAATGTTTCATTTTATCTCCACCATTGCTAATATCCCACACACATATGTCAGTTTGCCATACTGTGAAGCCTTGCATGTTGGTATGAGACTGAAAGCTATGCCACCAGTATCTCAGATACCAGTAGGGTCACCCATGGTGGACAGATTTCAGCTGAGCTTCCAGACTGAGACAGACTAGGGAGCAGGATCGGATGATGCACTCCCAAACCAATTAGCCATCGAAAACCCTATGAATAGCAGAGAATCACTGTCAGATATGGTGTCAGAAAGTGAGCCCCTCAGATTGGAAGGGACTCAAAAGACTTCTGGGGAAGCATTTCCTCCTCAAAGTAGAATTTACCTTGATGATGGAAATGGAGTAAAGCCCCAGGGACCTCAATTTGCTAATGTGGCATGACTCAAAATGAGGAGAAACAACTGTAAACATCCATTAATTATTAGAAATGGAATGTATGCAGTATGAAACTAGGAAAATTAGAAATCATTAAAAGAGAAATTGAGCACATAAACATTGACATTCTAATCATCAGTGAGCTAAAATGGGCCAGCATGGGCCATTTTGAGTCAGATAATCATATAGTCTACTATGCCAGGTTTGACAGATTAAAGAGAAATGGGGTTGCATTCATCATCAAAAAAGACATCTCAAGATCCGTCCTGAAATACACTGCTGTCAGTGATAGAATAATATCCATACACCTACAAGGAAGGCCAGTTAATATGACTATTAGTCAAACTTATGCACCCACCACTAAGGCCACAAATGAAGATAGGGAAGATTTCTACCAGCGTCTGCAATCTGATAGATCAAACATGCAATCAGGATGTACTAATAATTACTGGTAACTGGAATGCAAAAGCTGGCAACAAAGAAGAAGGCTCAGTAGTTGGAAAACAGGGTCTTGGTGACAGAAATGATGCTAGAAATCACATGATAGAATTTTGTCAGACCAATGACCTTTTGCAAACACATTTTTTCACCAACATAAATGGTGATTATACACATGGACTTCACCAGATGGAACACAGAGGAATCAAATTGACTACCTTTGTGGAAAGAAATGATGGAAAGTTCTATATCAAATGTCAGAACAAGCCTAGGTGTTCATTGTGGATCAGACCATCAACTTCTCATATTCAAGTTCAAAATGAAACTGAAGAAAATCACAAGTAGTATACAAGAGCCAATGTATGACCTTGACTATATCCCACCCGAGTTCAGAGACCACCCCAAGAATAGGTTTAATGCATCAGACACTAATGATAGAAGACCAGACAAGTTGTGGCATGACATCAAAGATATCATTCATGAAGAAAGCAAAAAGTTCTTAAAAAGACAAGAAAAAAAGACCATATTACATGTCAAAAGAGACTCTGAAACTTGCCCTTGAACATGGTGCAGCTGAAGTAAAAGGAAGACACAATGAAGTTAAGAACAAGGGAGACAGGAGAAAAATTGGTACTTTTAAATTATGGTGCTAGAGACAGATATTGAACATACCATGGGCTGCCAAAAGAACCAACAGGTCTGTTCTAGAAGAAATGCAACCAGAGTACTCCTTAGAAGCAAGGATGACTACACTGTCTTACATATTTTGGACATGTAGTCAGGAGAGACCAATCCCTGAAAGACATCATGTTTGGGACAGTGTCAGGTCAATCAAAGAAAGGAAACCCCTCCACCAGATGGATTGACACAGCATCAGAAACAATGGGTTTAAACATAAATGAGATCATGTGCCTGGCACAGAATCCAGGAGTGTTTCATTCCACTCTACATGGGTCACTATGAGTCATACTTGAGTTGACAACACCTAATAACAACAAATTGCTAACATGTGTCTCTTAGCTTTTTGGTAATAGCCATCCAATTACCTGTAAGGTGATATCTTATAGTTTTGCTTAATATCTCTCTGGTGATTAGTGATGTTGAATACCTTTTATATACCTGATGGACATTTTTATATATTCTTTGTAAAAATTTCTTTTTTCAATGTCATCTAGTTTTCATTGTATGCATCTTCACATTCTCCATTTTGTTCATCCCTTAGTATTTTATTCTCTTGAATGCTATTATAAATGGTATTTTTCCTTTTGGTACTGGGGAGGACGAATCATTATTGGCTTGATATAGCTCATCTGACTTTTGTATCTGCTAGTTTTCTAAGTACATTTATTCATTCTAACAGGGTAGTTTAGTTTGTTTGAAAAGTGACTTAATACTTACAAAAGAACCCTATTTTCATGGAAATATGAAAAACAATTCTAAAATTTGTATGGAATCACAAATGACTTTGAATAGCCAAAACAATCTTAAGAAAGAAAAGGAGATAAAGATTTCATATTTCCTAATTGCAAATTACATTAGAAGCCAAAATCCCAGGCAACAAAACAAAACAAACAGGTGATACTTGTCAAGCTAAAAGTTTCTGCACAGCAAAGGGGAAAATCAACACAACAAAAAAGCAGCCCACAGATGCATATAAATACAGAACTAAACGGCACTCTCGTAGACTTAAGCAAGGCAGGGCTACTGTACTTTATCATTGCCCAACTAAGCTCACCTGTGCTCTCCCTGCAAAACCAAGATAGAGGAGTTATCTTAGAACATTTTGAGATGCTATAACAAATTACCTGAGGCTGGTTACTATATGCTAAAGGTTTTATTTGGTTTATGATTCTGGGGGCCAAAAAGTCCAAACAGCATGGTGCTGGCAACTTTCTGAGTTATGATGTGGCAGAGAAGTGGAAAGGGAAGCAGCCGTAAGTAGAAAGAGCATGTATGTGAGCAAGGAAGGAAGAAAGGACGGAGGGACCACGCCTTATAAGAACCACATTAATCGTTCCCAAGGGATCCCATAATCTAATCATCTCTTAAAAGCCACATGATCCTGAAATTGGGGACCAACCTTCCACTGCATGAGCCTTCGGAGGACAAATTCAAACCATATCTGAATGACAATAGGAGGGGAGGCAGATAATGGACACAAGCCAGAAGTCCACAGAGAAGACCAAGGTCTTCAGGTTGCACATTTATCTGTGCTTCCTGAGGAGGCAGGCCTACCCTCACACTACAGTTGATGATGAGGCTATTTCAATATCTATAGTGAGACATAAAGTCTCAACTCTCCTTAAGTGTATTAGTGAAGAGTCAAACACTACCAAATAGTGTTACAAATTTACACTGTCCCCTGGTTTTGCAAACATGTGCTCCAATAGAGGATATTCCTATGCTGAGCATGATGGCACACATTTGTAGTCCCAGCTCTCAGGAAGCCGACTCAGGAGGACTGATGTGAGTTCGAGGCCAGTCTGGTCTACATAGTGAGTTCCAGGGCAGCCTGGGCTACAAAGTGAGACCCTGTCTCAAAAACAAACACCACTACCCAAAAACTATTTCTGGATAGTTTCTTGACTACATTTCATCTTTCCCACAGGTAGAGTGGGCTAGTATGGTTGCAAGAAGAGCAGAAAAAAACATCTTCCAGCCATAGCAGCAGAAGCAACAGTGAGGAGGTAACTGAAGAGTTTCAGAAACTCATCAGGTGCTGAGGACTCTGATACCCACATATTGGTGTCTGAGATACCATGAGGCAGCTAAGAGTTCCAGCCAGCAACTGAGAGCTAAGGATCCAAATAACCAAAGCTCTGGGCCATAACAGTAGGAGGTGACTTAAGAGTTATGGAGTAGAGAATGTAATACTAAAAAGATGGTGGAAGTATTGAGAAGGTGAGAGACAGAAGAGAAGCCAAGACTGCAGATGATGAGAGGCTCTGAAGAGCAAAGGTGAGGGCCAGGTAAACATGGACTGCAAACCACAGTCCTTGCTGGGAGAGTATGAGAAAGGGCTGCTGGGTGAGTTAAAATGTGTCTCATTGCTGTGGCAAAATATTTGACAGAATAACTTAAGGAAGAAGGACAGGTTTGTTTTGGCTTATGGTTCAGAGGGTTTCAGTCCATAATGGCAGGGAGGCATGGCAGAGCATCTTCCAGCAGATCCTAAGGCAGAGGACCTACACATCATGGCAACAGGAACAGAGAGAGCTCACTGGAACCAGAGGTCTAAGTAAAACCCTCAAACCCTCACCCACATTAACTTATATTTTAGACTCAAACCATAAGAGTTGCCAAAGGTTAAAGAGCCAAGGGTCCCAATACCCAAAGCTCAAGAGCTATAACTCCACCCACTAGGAGTTGATAATCTAAACCCAACAGAATAAACCTTTGCCTTGAGCACCTAGAGCAATAAGCCTCCACCTTTGAAATCTTGGAACCATCATCTGTGTTTCTCTGATCGTGGGAGCACAGCATGTAAGCTTCTGAAATCAGGGCCATCAGCACTAAGGGAGTTGTCCCTTGGCCCAACCGCAACTTCTACCTAACTAGAGCAGCAGAAACCCAGGCAGCTGTTTGTGACTCTAGAGGGCCAGCTCAGCCTGCAGAGACACTGATGGGTTTGCCTCCCTCTGGGTCCCCACACAGGCAGAACTGCTCTCAGACCACAGCTGAGAGGGGCTGGCACAGAGACCCAAGGCCACTTCAGGAGCCTCTGTGGGACTGAGGTCAGCAAGCCTGGCCCAGTGGCACTGAAGGACCTGTCCTTCACAGGGTCCCTGGCTGGGCAGACCTGCTCCCAGGCTACAGCAGAGAGGGGCTAATGCCAGGATTCAGGGCTATTCCACAGTCTGCTGTGAGACGAGGCTGGCCATGCCCATTGGGATGTGCAGACAGGAGAATTTCCAAGTTACTACACAGGAGGAATTGCTTTGGGCTTGAGGGGCTTAAGCAAAGGTCAGGGCCCTTCAGGAATAAGTGTGTACCCTAGGTCTATTGTCATATTTACCTTTGTTCCTCTCTTTCTCTGCATGCTTTTATGATTTTTCTCTTTCTAGTGATTTCAAACCTTTGTCAGTTCACCAAACTGTGGGGACTTGCGAGTTGCTGTGATGCTGAAAACTATGCCACTGGTATTTACAGATACCAGCAGGGTCACTTATGGTGGACAGGTTTCATCTAAGCTCCCAGGTTAAGATTAGCGAAAAGGACTGGGCAGCCCATTCCTGAAACAATTAGCCTTTGAAAACCCTATGAATAGCAGAGAAGCACTGTCAAATATAATGCCAGAAAATAAGCCCCCAGGCTGTAAGGCATTCCAGAAACCATTGGGAAAGAGTTGCCTCCTCTAAGTAGAGTCAATTTTAATGATGGGAATGAAGTACAGTCCCAGGGACCTCAACTTGCTGATGTGGTACTACTCAAAATGAGAAGGAACAACTGTAAACATCCATTAATAATTGCAACGTGGAAAGTATGTAATATGAATCTAGGAAAATTCAAAATCATCAAAAGGAAATGGAGTATATAAACATTGACATTCTAAGTATCATGAGCTAAAATAGACTGGTCTGGGCAATTTTGAATCAGATAATCACATGTTCTACTATGCTAGGAATGACAAAGAGAAAAGGGATTGCATTCATCATCAAAAAAGACATCTCAAGATCTGTCCTGAAGTACAATGCTGTCATTGATAGAATAATATCCATATGCCTACAAGAAAGGCCAAATAATATTACTATTATTCAAACTTAAACACCCACCTCTAAGGCCACAATTGAAGAAAGGGAAGATTTTGACCAGCTTCTGCAATCTGAAATTGATAAAACATGCAATCAGGATGCACTGATAATTACTGGTGACTGGAATGCATATGTTGGAGACAAAGAAGGCTCAGTAGTTGGAAAATATGGCCTTGGTGACAGAAGTGATGCTGGAGTTCATATGGTAGAACCTCATCAGAACTATGACTTTTACATTGCAAATACATTTTTTCACTCACATAAGTGGTGACTATACACATGGAATTCCCCAGGTGAAACATATGAATCAAATTGACTCATTTGGGGAAAGAGACAATGGAAAAGCTCAATATAAAAAAAAGTCAGAACAAGAGCAGGTACTGATTGTGGATGAGCCCAAGTGCTGATAAGCAGGTTCAAACTGAAACTGAAGAAAATTGGAACATGTTAAGAGAGCCAAGGTATGGCATTGAGTATATCCCACCTGAGTCCAAAGACCACCTCAAGAACAGATTTGATACATTAGACACTAATGATCAAAGACTAGATGAGTTGTGGCATGACATCAAACACATCATTCATGAAGAAAGCAAAGGGATATTGAAAAGACAGGAAAAAAAGAAAAGACCAAATTACATGTCAAAAGAAACTCTAAAACTTGGCCTGGAATGTAGAGTGGCTAAAGTAGAAGTAAGACTGATAAAGTTATAAAACAGAAGATTCCAAAGGGAAGCTCAGGAAGACAACATCAAATATCACAATGATATGCGAGAGCTGAAGATAGAAAACCAAAAGGGAAGAGCACACTGTTTTCCTCAAACTTAAAGAATTGAAGGAAAAATTCAAGCCTCTAGTGGCAATAGTGAAGGAAGCTTTGGGAAAACAACACTGGAAACATCAAAAGAAGATGGAAGGAATACACCCAGTCAATATACGAAAAAGAATTCGTGAGTGACCAACTATTTCAAGAGGTTACATATGATCAGGAACCAATACTGCTGAAGGACAAAGTGGAAGCTGCCTTGAAGGAATTGGCAAAACACAAGGCTCTTGGAATTGGTGGAATATCAATAAAGATATTTCAACAAAAGATGCAGCACTGGAGGTACTCACTTGTTTATGCTAAGAGATTTAGCAAATAGCTATCTGGTCAACTGACTTGCACAGATCCATATTTGTGCCTATTCCCAAGAAATGGGATACAACCAAATGGGAAAAATATTGAACAATATTGTTAATATCTCACACAAGTAAAACTTTGCTAGAGATCATTCAAAACAGACTGCTGCAGCATATAAACTGAGAACTGCCCAAATATCAAGCCAGATTCAGAAGAGGGAATGGAATCAGGGACATCATAGCTGATGTCAGATGGATATTAGCAGAAAGCAAAGAATATCAGACAGATATCTATCTGTTTTATTGTCTATGCATAGGCATTTGACTATGGAGACTACAATAAATTATGGAGAGCATTGTGAAGAATGGGAATGCCAGAGCACTTAATTGTGCTCATGAGGAATCTGTACATGGAAGGAGGGGTACTCATCTGAAAAGAAAAAGGAAATATTGCCTGGTTTAAAGTCAGGAAAAGTGTGCCTCAGGGCTGCATCCTTTCACCATACCACTTCTACCTCTATGCTGAGAAAATAATATGAGAAGCTGGAGTTTATGAAGAAGAATGCAGTATCAGGATTGGAGGAACACTGACTTAACCTGCATTATGCAGATGACACAACACTGCTTGCTGATAGTGAAGAGGATTTGAAATATTTATGGATAAAAATCAAAGAACATAGCCTTCAGTATGGATTGTTCCTCACCATCAACAAAACAAACATCCTTACAACTTGTTCAGTAAGCAACGTCAAAATAAGTGGAGAAAAGATAGAAATCATCCAAGATTTTGCTTTACTTGGTTCTACAATCAACAGCCACACAAGCAGCACTCAAAAAAGAAAAAGAAAAAGTGCATTGCATTGGGAAAAGCTATTGCCAAAGACTTCTTTACAGTGATGAAAAGTAAAGATGCCACATTGAAGACAAAGGTATGCCTTGCTCATATTATGGTATTTTCAGTCACATCATATGCTTGTGAATGCTGGATGTTGAATAAGGGAAGCAGAAGAATTGGGCTTTTGAATTGTGGTGCTAGAGATGAGTATTGAATATACCATAGACTGCCAAAAGAACTAAGAGATCTGTCCTAGAAAAACTGTGACCAGAATGCTTCTTGGAAGCAAGGATGGCTAGACTGCATCTATTTATTTTGGATATTCTGTCAAGAGGGACCAATCCCTGGAGAAGGACACCATGTTTGAGAGAGTGGCAGGTCAACAAAAAAGGAGGACCCTCAACCAGATGGACTGACACAGTGGCTGCAGTAATGGGCTTAAACATTTTTTTATTGGACATTTTTAATGTACACCTTAATGTGATTCATTCTGACATGCTTTTAATTGTGGCATTTACATATATATGCATTTTGATGTACATTATTCATATAGGTGCCCTCTTACTCTCTTGTATGCTTCCCCCCTCCCCATCTAAGCCTTCTCTATCATTTACTTGGTAATATTTTTCTATATGTACTTGAGTTCCAGTTCTAAGATAGAAAATTTTCCTGTAGTGAACTTTATTATCTTGTCAGAACAATCACATGCATTTTCTAGACCATTTATATTGACACCATCTTAGCTTTTTTTCCCCGTTTTTGATCTGACCTTTGAATAGGATGTTTCCTCCTTATAATTTTGATTCAACTCCCACATATAAGTGAGAACATGTGGTGTTTCTCTTTCCAAGCTTGGGTGCGTTCACTTAAAATAATTTTCTCTAATTCCATCCATTTTGCTGCGAATGACCTTGTTTCATTTTTCTTGATTGCTGAGTAGTATTCCATCGTGTATATGTACTATAGTTTTTTATCCATTCTTCTGTTGAAGGGCACTTTGGTTGATTCCATATCCTTGCTATTGTGAAAAGTGCTGCATTGAACATGGAGATACAGGTGTCTCAGTGGTATGATGACCCATCTTCCCTTGGGTAAATTCCCAGTAGTGTTATAGCTGGGTCATACAGTAGATCTATTTTCAGTTTTTTAAGATATCTCCATATTGATTTCCACAATGGCTGGACCAATTTACAGCTCCATCAACAATGTAATAGTGTTCCTTTTTCACTGCAACCTCGCCAGCATTTGTTGTTATTTGTTTTATTGATCTTGGCCATTCTTATTGGTGTAAGGTGAAATCTCAGAGTTGTTTTAATCTGCATTTCCCTAATGGCTAGGGATACTGAGCATTTTTTCATGTGTTTCATGGCTTTATGGACCTCTTCATTTGAGAACTGTCTACTCAGTTCCTTTGCTTACTTTGCCCCACTCTTTCTCTGCATGGTTTTAAGATTCTTCTCTTTCTACTGGCTTCAAGGAATCTGACAATGGTGTGCCCAAGTCTGGTTTTCCTCACAATTCTTGATCTTAGTTAATTGAGTTTTATGGATTGGTAGGTGTTTAGTTTGCCTCAAATTTTGAAAATTCAGAGCCCTGGTTTCTAAGAGATTCCAGATGATTTTGTGCTGCCTCCCTCAGGGTGCCCAATAGCTTGCAGATCTTTGGGGGACTTGTCAATTGTTTTCTGCTTTTCATTCTGGATAGTGTCTATCATTATCTCTTGAAACCTCGCTACTGTTTTCTTCGGGCTGGGATTTAGCTCAGTTGGTAGAGTGCTGCTCTGCAGTCTCTGAGGTCCTGAGTTCAATTCCCAGCCCCGGAAAAATGGGAGAAGGATGTGGCAACCCACTCCCAAGGCAATCCTGAAACAATCTGCCATTGAAAACCCTATGAGGGTCACTATGAGTCAGATATGACTCGACGGCACCTAACAACAACAACAACTGTTTTCTTCTGCAATGTCTGATCCACTTTTAAATGTTTCCAGTGTAATATGTTTTCTATACATGTGAGTTTGACTTGAGTCCGTCTTATACATCTATGTTTTGGCTTCTGTGTTCAAATAATCCTCTCCATTCTTGGATATTTGGTATAATTTTGGGGGGTTCTTTCTGTGGTTTCTCTCTCTATCTCTGCATTGTGGGTGGAAGCAAGTGGTGGGTGCCCCAACACTGCACCTGGTGGCAATGCTGTGGCCAGAGAACAGAGTGTCACATATAAGAGAGAAGGAATAGGGGTTTATTCACAAAGGAGGGGAAAGGAATGGAGGATTAGGGAGAGGGGAAAAGGGAGTTGGAGAATGGAAGCACTCATCTGCTGTCTCTGCCACAGGAGCAGAGATTCCTGGGTGTCTTTGCACTCCTGGCTCGCAGGTTTTGCCACTTCGGGGGCTGTGCTTGACTCCCAGAGTCTTAGCTCATGAAGCTGTCAGTCTGTGTATAATATCCAGTGTTGTAGAGGTCTGGGTCAGGTGGAAGTGACAGGCACATCGAAGGATGTTGAAGGCTGGTCGGAGGAAGGCTGAAGACTAGGCTAGGCAGATGAATAAATAGGCCTTGGGCACTTAAGGAACCTCAAGGACCCTGTGAGCCTCTCTTGGATGGTGTTCAGAATGGCTACTGAACCCTGAGCTCTGGAGTTTATATGGCCTGATAGCCAGCAAATCAGGGGAACGGGGTTGGATCATAAATGACCAAATGGGCACCAGGGGGCTTTATGTGCTACCATACCTTGAGTGCCATCTTGGCCCACTTGATGGGAGATGGGAAGAGTGAGATACCTGGATGTATGGCAAAGGTGACCCATTGCTATCTTGCCCCATAGGGTTCCAAGTGGGCTAGATGAGCTCCTGGCACCAGCCATGTTTGGGATAATCTCTATCCCTCTGGGAATCCCAACACTATTTCGATGTGTCTATCAATTCTATCATCTCTGCGATTTCTGGGCCTGATTACATTGATTTACTCTTCTAATAATACATTATACTTTTCTACACACACAGTTATTATTATTTTTTCAAAGTATTATTGAACAACTTCAGTTGCTGGATAGTTCTCTATAAAGACCCTTGTGTGTCGATCTGTTACACAATTAATTTAGAATGGCTCAACCCAGTAGATACATACATATGTACATTTATTTATTTATTTATTTATTTATTTATTTATTTATTAATTATTTTGTGGTACTAGGTGATTGAACACAGGGAGCTCCACCACTGAGCTGCACCCCCACCTCTTTTTGATATTCTTTTATTTTGAGACACAGTCTCCCTAAGTTGCACAGGCTGCCTCTGGCCTTGTTCTCCCTATCCTCCTGTCTCCACCTCCCTGGTTGCTCACATTATAAGCGTGTACCCTGGCTCCTGGCACATCTGTTGTTGTCGTTGTTGTTGTTGTCAAATGCCATCGAGGCAGGTCCCATACATAGAGACCCTCTGTATGAGAGAACGAAACACTCCCCTCATGTGCCATGTGCAGCACTGCATTAGGGTTTCTCTGCTATTCACAGGGTTTTCAATGGCTGATTGTTTCAGGAGTGGGCTGCAGTGCTGGAGATGGAACACAGGGCCTTAGAGCATGCAGAGCAGCATCTACCAAGTGAGCGACACCACTGCCCCCTGGCACACTGGATGCTTTTAAAAAGCTTTTGAGGTGGCAAAAAAGTGGCCAAACATTAAGATGGGTTTTATATCACTACTGAGATAACCCCTGTCTGAGTAATCTACTTCATTCAACATGACTAACTCAGGATATGCCCTTCAGGCCAGTAGAAACACAAACTTTCCAGCCCTTTAGACTCTGTTCATCATGCTCCATTGGGTTATTATTTCTTGGGTCTGTGCTTTGAGTGGGCCCCCTGAAGTTTGTGGATAGGAAACTTATTCCCCAATGCAGCAGTGTTGAGAATCAAGGCCTCTAAGAGGTGATTCAGTCACGAGGCTTCTGCACTTAGGACTGAACTGATGTCATTAGAACAGCAGGGGCTTCATCTTGTGAGAGTGGCATTGGTAGAGAGATAACTTTCAGCCTGACAACTATGCAGTGGTCGAGCATATGCTTACCATGTGCAAGGTGCTGGGTTGCCTCGTTCTCTTTAATGTGCTCTCTCATTCACTCTCTCCTCTTCTTGTTTTCTTTCCTTTTCTCTCCTCTGCCTCCTCCTCATCCTCCTTCTTCTTCTAATCCCTCCCTTTATTTCTCTGGTACCATGTCATGTATTTATTCTATGACACAGAAAACTTCCAGCCCCATGGAATGCATTCAGAACATAGTACCTGGGAATAACCAGCTAAGAGGTCCTGATCTCTTCCCATGAGACCAACCTCAGTCAGGAAGAACTGCTGACACCCACTGTTCTCTTCCACCCTCTTAGGTCTAGGTGTGAGGGTTACAGGTCCCACAGACTGAGCTCAAGAGCAACTGTGGTAGAGGGTGTCATCCCTGAAGATCGCCAGCCTCCTAGGGAGACTCAGCATAAGAAGTAATGGTGAAAGCCACTAGGAGAACAAGGAGGACATGACCAGCACACCAAGTCATCTCCTGAGTCACTCAGTCAAGATTGTCTAGAGACCCTACAATGGTGACATGGGCCAGAGGACAGTGTCTGCTCTCCTCGGAGGTTGACACTATTTGTAACCTTGAAGGCTGCTGAAGCGTGCAGTTATATGTACGTTATTTAGTCCTCACACAATCCCCACTTCACAACCCGACAAAGAGTAAAAAGGCTCTCCCATCACAGAGGAGTTACCAGCAAGGCCTAGATTTATGCCAGTTCTGCCCAATCTTGTCCCCATCCGCTGAGTGAACATGCATGTCCTTATTATCTCCCAAAATCTTCCCCAGGTCTCGCACACACAAAGACATCACACACACAGGGCTGAACTGTGAGTATTTTATTAGAGTCAGCCTAATAAAGATTGAATCAGGTGGGGCAGGTGTCTTGATTCCAGCTTCAGGTGCAAAAGAGAACAGGGTGGGAAGATGGCATTTAGATCAGGCATCCGTGACAAAAATTCTACTGTCTGAGCTGAATTATTATTTGTGGAAATGCAGAAAATAGAGGCTTGATATCGTCCATCAGCGAGGGCACAGAGGACTCTAGTAAGCAGGATGGATGGAAGGTGATACTGAGCTAGGAGAGAAAAAGACAGGAAGGGACACAGGTGGTTCCATTTAGTTTCTAGACCTTGGGTAGGCTTGTCCAGTTCCCCCAACCCACCTCACTTGTCATCCACAGGGATGGAAACCTCTCAGTGGTTCAGATTTGTCCCTAGCAACAAACTTTGGCCCATGGATCCACATTCAAAGAGAGAGATCTACCCCATATGCAGGAAAAGAGTTTCTGAGCAACCACCACAGAGACAGAGGGGAGGTAATAAGAAGGATCCAGAGGGTTTGGTGGAAACTTGGTCTGGAGGTGGAGAACATGGCTGAGAATAGGTTTTGTGATATCTTCTGAGCCTGAGACCATCTGTGAGGAGTTTTTGAGGGATGATCACATTATAGACATGTTGGAAACAACCTTTTTTGGCCTGGTGTATGTACATTGGCACAAGAAATTCCATTTCTTCAAACACTTCCATTTTGCAAAACAACAGCAATTTGGAAGTGATCAATTGAGAGACTGACTACTCAAAATTTATGAAGTTGTTATGAGAACTATAGTTTTAAAAAGATAAAACAAACATCATCAGGAGATATGCTGAGTACCCCTTGCAAGCAGCTGCCCAGTCCTCCAGACTTCCTCAACACCTCAGACACCAGAGCCATAGAATGGAAGCTCATGGCCCTGGGAAGATGCAGAGGGAAGGAGGCTTCACCAGAGCCAGTGGGGAGCAACAGAGGCAGCACTACTGGAGGTGACACTGACAAAGGGCAGACCTCAGACAGCTCCAGAATAGAGCAGATGGCTCCTATCTGAGTAGCAGTGGAACTAAGGATGATTTATTGGCACTGAGAGGGAAATCCTACTTCTGTTCTCCTAGCTCCCCTAACTAGGGGCAAAGCACAGCCCCAACCCACTTTCTATGTGGCACTGACATTATTCTCCAGTTACCACTTGTGTGTGAGTAAGTTGGTGTTATAAGATCACGGGAGATGACATAGCACACTTGGTGTGCTCATGGCCTGTTGCTTCCTGTGATATGACTCTATGGGGCAGCAAAGGCTCATGGGCTCTGCTGTGGCTCCTTTCTGCCCCTCATTACTGAAGGCAGGGTCTATTTCTACAAAGCATTCTACCAAGCACTACACGTGGGGTGGGGTGGGAGACACAAAGGGGGAGTTACCATGGCCAACGTATCAAGAAGCTTCACTTTACTTCCTCCCTCTTTGTAGCATTCTTGAACTTTTGCTAAGGCTGCCTTTTCCTCTTCAGAAGCATTGGCCTTATCGAGGACAGTATACAATTCTGCCTGGCTTCCAAAGACCACCATGCCAAAGACTTCATAAAAAAGAGCGCAGGCTTCTGCTGAAAACACACAAGAAAATACCCCTTTAAGGGAGCCCCAGGGTGGGAGGGGTGGGGGGTCATGTTCCCCCATCACCAGACTCCAGTGTCTCCTGACTGAATGTGCACCAAGCCCTGCCCTCTCCCAGGAGGCTGCCATGGCAGACACAGCACATTCTGCAGAGGTCCTGTCAGAAGGAGGCAGTCTGAGGACTGCAGTCTGGGACTGAAGACACGTAATGGTATCCTCTTCCCCAGGGACACCAGACTCCCTGTTTCTGACCCTCACCTAAGTGCCACCTCCAGACTCATTCTCCCCAGCAACACACAACTAATAACCCCTCCATGACCCGGCTTCTCCTCCCATTCCAAGCTGAATGTTTCCACAACACTCCTGCAAATGGCCTACCAGATGCCCCCTAGACCCACCCCAAGTCAAACTGTGGAGATCTCCCAGGGATGATGGGGGGAGATAGAGTGGGGCCAGAATCAGGAAGGCCATGTCTTCCCTCTCTCCCAATATCACCTGTCTGGAGGCTCAGCTCTCCAGTCACCAGCAAGGCCAGCACAAGCAGAGTCCCCTTCATGGTGTTGACTACTGGGATGCTCTGCTCAGGGCAGTGTGTCTGCTGCTTTATAAACCTCAGGTTCCCTAAGTCCTGCCCTCATCCCTTCCAGGAGCCCCAGTGCCCATGGGCAAGGACCCAATACATGTGACTTCCACAAGCCCAAAGGGAAGTCAGCAAGGACAGTGCCCCCCACCCACAGGAGCAAATTGCCAGAGATGTTTATCTTGATACAGTTTACTTTGGGAGAGAAGTTGTATCTCTGCCCAAAAAGCAAATGGAGGTGATCTTTCTGACTGGCTCCATTCTGGGCCAAATTCCATGTTGTCCCAGCACTACTTGTCACCCGCACTTCCTTGTGCCATCCTCCCCACCTCTCTTGGCTCCAAATCCAGTATGCACTCAAAATGTGGAAATGGAAACCAAAGCTGTCAAAGGCCCGTCTGAGTTACTTCAGGTAGCCACAGGATCATTCAGAGAACTAATATTCCCTGAGTTTAAGATCTGGGAGACAGCATGGAGATCCATTCCTGACAAGGGTGCCTTGAACTTCTTAGCTGCCTCAGGGTCCGGACAGGCACCCTGAGGACAGGTGGGCACCATTTTGAAGTTCGGAGTCACTCCATGCCAGGCAAGTCCTAGGACACCTATCCTTGTAAGTGTCCCCTGAGGTGGTAATTCTCCATTTTAGTCACCAAGTGCATCATGTCACTGTTACAGGGGAGACACAGGGAGCATAGGTAGGGGGGTCCACAGCAGGGGTCCAGGAATCTGGCATGGAAACCTCAATCCTTGTACTTGGAATATAAAATAATTTATACCCAACACAGAAGTTATAGTAGAGAGTATAGAATAGGTTTAGTAAAGATATTGTTGTTGATAGGTATCATTGAGTCGAGTCTGACTCAGAACCACCCTCATAGGGTTTTTAGTGGCTGATTCTTTTGGGATTGTTTCAGGAGTGGACTGTCCCATCTTCCTCCAATTTTTGAGGTGCTGGGGATAAAATGCAGGGTGTCAGAGAGCAATGAGCAGCATTCTACCAACTGAGCTAAATCCCAGCCCTTATGAAGGATAGTACACCTTCATAAGGAATAATTACAGGGGAAACTGAGGGACCTGGAGAAGCTAAGGTAGCTCTGCAAAGGAATTTGGAGAAACTTGTGTTCCAAGGGTGAAACATCATAAGGAACTTTGATTCCCTTGGGGATGGAAAGATGCTAGAAAGAACAGAGGAGCTAAGGAGACTTTTAGAAAGAAAAGTGACTTGGATAGACAGAAAAGATGGTGGCCTGAGAGAAGGGAGAGGCATGCACATGGTCACTAGAGACAGAAAGAGAAAGAGGTAGTGGAAGAAGAATGAGGGACTGGATGTATGTTCTCTCTCCTTTTATTCAAAGTAGGGAATGTCCAGTATAACATCAGCCCTGGGTGCCTAGTGTGATGTGTGCCTACGGTCTTTGTTTTATAAATGGATCAAGGGTTTGGGTAGGGTGTGGGATCCATTAAAAATGTCTTTCCAGTGTCCACAAAGACACATTGGATTCTTTAATGTCACAGAATGGCAGCAGCCATTTTCAATCCCCTTTTCCTCCATATTGGCTGCTAGTGCCTAAACTAGCTACCTAATATTGTGAGCTTCCCCAGTCATTAAGGGAGTCCATCCTGGGCCACTTCTTAATTCTGAGGCTAGAGCCTTGTCCATTTTTCTGGAAGCCCAAGACTTCATCAGCACACAAGGCCCCAAGAGAGATGTGAACTGCAGAGTCCATCCGTGATCAGTGATCAGTAGGGGGAGGTTTTCAGTTCCAGCCTCAGAGACCCTAAATTGTCTACACCACTACAGGCCACAGGGAGCTACGCCTCTATAGAACAGGGAGCTGGGTCAGTAAAAGGTGTTATTCTGCTTAGAATTCTCAAGTTCATCTCAACTTTATACTCTAAGGAAAGCACTTTGTTGGCACACGCACACACAATAAAAGATGAGATTGTCATTCAGGGGTGGTGGCACGTGCCTGTAATTCCAGCACTTGAGAGCTGAAGCCAGGAGGATCCCAAGTTCAATGTCAGCCTGAGCTGTATAAGAAGCTCATATCGCAAAAGAAAAATCTGGGACTGTAACTCAAGTGTAAGCCAATTAGCAAGAGCATAACTTTAGGTTTGACCGAAGTCCTTGACCTCTGTGGTATCTCTACAAAAGTCCTAACCACAGTCTAAATAATGAGGAAAACACCAGAGAAACTCAACATGGAACCAAGCAGTATCATGCAGAGGAGAGCACATGCCTGGCTTAGGGCCTGGGTTTGAGTCCCAGCATCTCAAATAAGGACAGAGAGAAACCTCAGGTGGGGGAAAATTCTCCAACACCTTAGCCATCCTCAAGGTTCCTCAAGGTCAGAAAACAAAGGCTGAGCAACAGATCAAAGGACATGATGGATAACAGACAACAGGACGCAGCAGTTGGCACCTCTTGCCAGGAGCATTGCCGGATATGAATCCTGTTTGGCACAGGGTTCTAATCTGGATGAAAAATCTTCTGCCCTCCTTTCTGCTCCAGGGGAGGCTTCAGTAAACTTTACTTCATCACTGAGGATATATAGAAAATGACAGTCAAGTGCCTCTGGTGAAAATCTGCTTAATTCTAACTTATCAAAACATTTAAAACCTTTACCTTTTAAAACTAATACCAGTCAGTTTGGTAAACACAATCAGAACAAGTCCAGGTAAAAATGTCCTTGTTGCCAGGTGTGGTGGCCTACTTTCCTACTCCCTGCACTGCCGAGGCTCAGGCAAGAGCATTGTCAGTTAGAGAGAAGAAAGGGATACACAGCCAGACCCTGACTCAAAAGAAAACTAATCTTTATTTTGGGGGACATGGGGTGTGCAGCACTGAACCCAGGGTCTCACTGAATATTTTGCAGGTGTTTTACCACTGAGCCACACCCCTAGCTCATTCTTTTATTTTTTATCATGTCACTCAATTACTCAGGATCTCACTCAATTACTCAGGCTGTCTCTGGCCTCCAACTGCGATCCTCCTACCTCTACCTCCTAAGTCGTTAGGATGAGAGCCATGAGTCACCCCTTTTGGCCAGAAAATTAATCTTGATTTAAGATTCCAAAGAAATGAGAGACTTCTTCAATTCATCCAACCAGACCTTATGGAGCACCAGAATGTCTTGCCTGCAACCCTTCCACTGTGGCCTCCAATAACATCAGATCTTGAAAGCTAAGCAGGTTCTGGCCTGGTCAGTACTTGGATGGGACACCACCTGGGAACATCAGGTGCTGGAGGCTTGGGAAAAGGACCAGGCAACCCACTCCAAAAACACAAGCAGTTATTCAAAACCCTATGATTATCAGAGAAGCACCGACAATAGTGTTTCCTCTGTTGTCTATAGGGTTGATATGAGTCAGACACAGTTTCTATGGCACCTATCCACAACAACAACAACAGTATGTCCCAATTCCAGGGCATAGATCATCATGGAGCAGCACATAGCTCCAGTCCCAGTGCACAGATCAGCACACAGACCCTGTCCTGGGCATAGATCAAGGCATAGAATAGCACACACAGCACAAACCTGGCTGTCTTTGAGCTCTTATACAACTAATCCGCACTGGAGAACAAACAGAAGAGCTAGGGAAGAAGGGGAAAAAGGGGAAGAAGTAGGGAGGACAGAGTGCTGAGGCTGAGGTGAGGAGGGCTCTTTTCCATTAAGGACAAGGGTTTAGGGGCTATATACTAGTGTGGTTTTTATTGCAATAAAAAATACCACCATATGTCTGTCAGTGTGCTGTACTATGAAAGCTTGTGTGTTCCTGTGATGCTGAAAGCTATGCCATTGATATTACAGATACCAGCAGGGCCACCAATGGTGAACAGGTTTCAGTTGAGCTTCCAGATCAAGAAGGCTGAAAAGGAGGATATGGCCAACCAAATCCTGAAACAATTAGCCATTGAAAACCTTGGAAATATCAGAGAAACACTGTCATATATAGTGCCAGATAATGAGCCCCACGTGTTGGAAACATTTAAGAAATGACCAGGAAGGAGTTTCCTCCTCAAAGTAGAGTAGACCTTAAAGATAGGAATGGAGTAAAAGCCCAGGGACATCCATATGCTGATGTGACACTACTCAAAATGAGCAGGAACAACTGTAAACATCCATTAAGAATGGGAATGTGGAATGTATATAGTATGAATATAGGAAAATTAGAAATCATTAAAATAAAAGTGGAACACATGAACATCGACTTTCTAGGAATAAGTGAGGTAAAATGGATTGGCAGGGCCATTTTGAATCAGATAATCTTATGGGCTACTATACCAGGATTGACAGATTAAATAGAAATAGGGTTGCATTCATCATCAAAGAAGACATCTCAAGAACTGTCCTGAAGTCAATGAGAAAATAATATCCATATACCTACAAGGCAAGCCAGTTAATATGATGATTATTCAATTTTTTGCACCCACCACTGAGGCCACAAATGAAGATAGGGGAGATTTTTACCAGCATCTACACTCTGAAATAGATGAAACTTGCAATCAGGATAATCAGGATAATTATTGGTGACTACAATGCAAAAACTTGAATGATGAATAATGTTCAGTCATTGGAAAATATGGCCTGGGTGACAGAAATGAAGGTGGAGATAGCATGATAGAATTTTGTCAGATCAATGACTTTTTCATTGCAAATACATTTTTTCACCAACATAAATGTAAACTATATCCATGGGATTCACCAGATGGAACATATAGGAACAATATTGACTACATTTGTGGAAAAAGGTGATGGAAAACTCAATATCAAAAATGAGAACAAAACCAGGTGTTGATACTGGATCAGACCATCAATTGCTCATAGAGAGGATCAAACTGAAACTCAAGAAAATTAGACCAAGAGTATACAAGCCAAAGTATAACCTTGAGTATATTGCACCTGAGTCCAGAGATGACATCAAGAACAGATTTGATGCATTTGACACTAATGTTCAAAGACCAGATGAATTGTGGCATGACATCAAAGACAATATTCATGAGGAAAGCAAAAGGTTATTTCAAATACAGGAAAAAAGAAAAGACCAAGTTATATATCAAAAGAGACTCTGAATCTCACTGTTGAACCTCAAGCACACTAAAGTTTAAGGAAGACATGATCAAGTAAAGAACTAAACAGAATATTTCAAAGGGCAGCTTGAGAAGATAAAATCAAATACTATAGTGTAAGTGCGGGAAAAAACATGCTTTGTTTTTCTCAAGCTTAAGGAAAGGAAAAAAATTCTAGCCTCATTGGTGATACCAAAATATCCCACAGGGAAAATATTAACTGATGCAGGAAACATGAAAAGAATTTGGAAGGAATATACGCAGTCATTATACCAAAAAGAATTTGTGGATGACCAACCACTGCAAGAGGTCGTAAATGATTGGGAAAAAATGGTACTGAGGGAAGATATGGAAAGTGCCTTGAAGGAATTGGCAAAACACAAGGCTCAAGGAATTGATGGAGATGTTTCAACAATAGATGCAGCACTGGAGGTGCTCACTTGTTTATGCCAAGAGATCTGGAAAACAGCTACCTGGCCAACTGGTAGGGAGAAACCCCAGTTGTGCCTATTCCCAAGAAAGGAAACTCCACCGAATGTAAAAATGATCAGAGGTTATCATTAATATCTCATATAAGTGAAAATTTCTGAAGATCACTGGAAAGTGACTGCCACAATATATAGACACGGAACTGTGAGAAAATCAAGCAGGATTCAGGAAAGGGTGTGGAACAAGAGAACAGCATTTGTCTGTGTGGACCACAACAAATTATGGATAACAATGGGAAGAATGAGAACTGCAGAGCACCTATGAGGAATCTGTACATGGACCAAGAAACAGTCATTCAAATAGAACAAGGAAACACTGCCTGTTTTAAATTCAAGAAAAGTGTGTTTCAGGGTTGTATCCTTTCACTGTATCTCTTAAGGCTCTATGCTTAGAAAATAATCTGAGAAGTCAGACTTTATGAAGAAGAATGCGGCATCAGGATTGGAGGAACACTCATTAACAACCTACATTATGCAGACGATACAACTCTGTTTGCTGAAAGTGAAGAGGATTTAAAACATTTATTGATGAAGATCAAACAACACAGCCTTCAGTTTGGATTGTACCTCAACATCAGCAAAACAAAAATCCTTACAACAGGGTCAGTAAGCAAATTCATGATAATGGAGAAAAGATTGAGGTTGTCCAAGGTTATGATTTTCTTGA